>CAUYQG010206687.1:0-22941 GCA_963574415.1 Tarsius wallacei | reverse complement strand
CCGGTGCTCAGAGACACTCGTCGCTGTGAGAACCTTTGTCCTAATACTTGCAAGCAAAGGCAAGTTCCCCCCAGTCCATGCACATACCCAATAAAATGAGAAATAGATCCACGGTGAGTTAAAATGCTGTTGTTGTTTACTTTTCTTTATTTTTTTTTTTTTTCTTTCAGTCTGTGATCACCCTGGTTTACACTTTGTTTAACTTACTACATTCAGGTTAACAAAATTCTACATGCCTTTTTATCATTGGGCTTTTGGGGGAGCTTTTTTGGGGGGGGTGTAGATTCCCAGTCTTATGGAAACTCTGCACTGGTCCATGTTGATACCTGTGAAGATCCATTGAGAGTGTTCACAGGTTTTGCATAAGGAATACTTATTGGAGCCCAAAGCAAGGCAGGCTTTTTGTGTGTGAGTGTGTGTGTGTGTGTGTGTGTGTGTGTGTGTGTGTGTGTTTGTGTTTGTTTGAATGTTCTGTACCTTGTTTACTGAGGAGTTTAGCTTGAAAGAAAAAGAAACATGAGGAGGTAACTAAAAGTAGTGAATGATGGCTATTTTTCTCAAACAACAACAAAAAAAGGTGATGAAAACATCAGAAACAGTCACGTGGAGAATGATCCCATTGCGATCGGCCGGGCCTCGTGGCTCTTGCCTGTAATCCCAGCACTTTGGGACGGAGGCAAGAGGGTGACTTCAGGCCAGGAGTTTGAGACCAGCCTGTGCAACATAGGCCTTGTTTCTACGGAAAATAAAAACAAATTAGCCTGGTGGGGTGGCCCACACCTGTAGTCCCAGCTGATTGGGAGGCTGAAGTGGAAGGATCACCTGAGCCCAGGAGGTCGAGGCTGTGATGAGCTGTGAACACACCACAACACTCCAGCCTGGGCAGCAGAGTGAAACACCAACTCAAGAAAAAAAAAAAAATAAAGAAAAGTAAACAACTCCAGGATTTTCACTCACCGTGGATCTATTTCTCATTTTATTGGGTATGTGCATGGACTGGGGGGAACTTGCCTTTGCTTGCAAGTATTAGGACAAAGGTTCTCACAGCGACGAGTGTCTCTGAGCACCGGGAAGTTCACCCACAGAACACACCGCAGGTGGCAGGCACAACAGACTATCTTCACATGTCCATGCGAACATGTCCCTAACCAACCTGAACTCCTCACACCCTGGCATAAAACAGCCACCTTTTGTTTACAAAAAATCATCTATATAAAGCCAAAAGGGAGGAAAATAACAGGAAAGGAAATGTTCTTAGCCCTGTCAGATAAGTGCAAAATTAGCTTTTACAAATTGGAAGGAAGCTGCCTTCAGGGTGTCTGAGGAAATCTGCACAAGAATGATCTATTTTAGTGTTTAGGTGTTGACACGATGCACCTAAATAAAGTGAATGAAAATAATATCTGGGGTCGAGAAAAACCACATGACCCAAATAGCAACATCCAAGACAACTGTTCAATTATTTTTCCCAAGGTGTAAAGTCCAAAATAAATCTAGCGGTTTGATATCACCTAGTAAAAGAGTCTGGTGAGAGAGTTTTAAATAAGGAAATACATAACACACAACTCTGGGTAAAAATATTGGGAGAAGAGACTGAAGGACTTTACTTCAAGAAAAGATCTAAAAATGTATTGTCCCCAATATCTAACTGCCCCTCAAACACCACCACATTGTAAGGAGCCCAAAGTGGTGAGTATGTAACTTCCCGTTGAAAGTAGCTGCTATTAAAACTATGGTAATGAAACCCATGGCCATCCATAGGTGACTGATTAAATAAATTAGAATTTGAAGTGTGGAAAAATTATGAAATTAGAAAATATTCTTGTTATAGTATGCAAAAGAAAATTGTGAAACAGAATCTCATTTTTAATTTTTATTTTATATATATATATATATATATATATTTTTTTTTTTTTTGAGTTGCAGTCTCACTCTGTCGCCCAGACTGGAGTGCAGTGGCTGCTCCCGGCCACAGCAGCCTCGACCCGCTGGGCTCCTGCGGTCCTTCTGCCTCAGCCTTCCTAGTAGCTGAAATTACAGGCACGTGCTACCACACCTGGCTGATTTTTTATTTAAGATGAGGTCTCACCAAGTTGCCCAAGCAGGTCTTGAACCTGCGGGCTCAGGCAATCCACTCACCTCGGCCTCCCACAGCACGGGATTATAGGCTGAGCCACCGAGCCCGGCCTATTTTTTTTTTTTTTTTTTTGAGTTGGAGTCTCTGTCGCCCAGGCTGGAGTGCAGTGGCATGCTCACAGCCACCGCATCCTCGACCTGCTGGGCTCAGGTGATCCTTCCTCCTCAGCCTTCCAACCAGCTGGAACTACAGGCACAAGCCACCAAGTCCGGCTAATTTTTTGATTTATTATAGAGATGAGGTCTCACCAAGTGGCCCAGGCTGGTCTCAAACCCGTGGGCTCAGACAATCCTCTCACTTCGGCCTCCCAATGTGCTGGGATTATGGGCGTGAGCCACTGCGTCTGGCCCAGAATCTCATTTTAAAAATCACTGGCATGGGCAGATTAGCATAGAGCTTCTTAAAGATCTATATGTGTTAGAAAAGGAGCTGAAATCAGGTAAAGCAAAATGTTCCCGGTAAGTTATTACTGGATGATGAGATTATGTGTGTCTATTATTCTTTGCCTTTTTTCTTTTTCCTCAAATTATCTAAATTGACTATGTATCAACTTTCAAATCAAATATTATTTTTAAAATTTGTACTAATTTTGTCTTTTCCCAAACATGAAGCTGCTATGCTATTCCTCCTAGAAAGAATTATTTTATTATGCCAAACTTTCATGTCTAGTTTTCAAATGAACATTAAATTAATGTATATCATCACTGTTATGTAGAAATAAGCAGTTGCTTTATTGACAACACAATGTTTAATTAACCTGTTAACTTAATTATTAAATTATTTTCCATATTATTTTACTATATCTGTGATTTCAGTTTGGATTATTGCATAATTATTAGGATTTTTTTTTTTTTTTACTATTTCTGTGACTTTAGTTTGTGACTCATTGAAGGTTAGCAAAAAGGTAGAAGAAATCAAAGGTCTTAACATTTTCTTTATAGACAGTGTCAATACTGTTTCATTTTTATGTTGAAGTGAATACTTTAATATGCACACACCTCTGAAGTTTCAAAATTTCAATCATTTTTCAAAACTTACCTATAAAGTTAAGAGTCTTAAAACCATCATAAAGGCAACATGCAGAGAAAATAAATATGAATTTCCTGTTGTTATGAACAATTATTCATTCTGAAAAGCTGGAAGATTTTTTTCCCAACTGTAATTTAGTCATACATAGCACCTTGTTATATCACCTTGACAAATAGTAAATACAAAAATATAAACCCAAGGGGCATGTTTATGAAATGCAGATGCGTACATCACCTACCAGGGTTGTATGATACTTAAAACATGCCCCATTTAAACAACTATAGGATAAGTCACAGCATCAATGCTGACCAAAAAAGAACAAACAGCCTCTCTCTCCTGCACTTACATGCAGTCTTGCTTTTTTCATATATTTACTTGTTTCCATTTGCTAAGATATTATTTTGGAAAAAACGAGCTCTTTGAAAGGCATCTGCACAGAGTAAGATGAATTATTTTATTTGGTCTGTCTGTTAGTATTCTAATATCCTAAGTTCTTTTTCACTTTTGTTTTAATTATGTAAGCAATACTGATCCCAAATGAGAAAATTCTACATGAAGAACACAGAAATACTCTTACTTCCAAAATTCTGAACAATGACTAGCTGGTTTTTTTCCCCCGATTTCTCCACCTTGATTCCCTCCTATTTTTCATCGTGACACACACACACAAATGACTGTTAATATCCTTTCTACAAATTGACTCCTAGTTACATTTCTCTTCAGTTAATAGCTTGGAGTAGCAGGCATGAGACCATAAAAATATAATCTTTAATCTTAAGGACTTCCTGTCCAGGAAAGCTCAGAGCAGACCAAATGGCACCAAGCGAGCAGCATGACCTGCAGTGGCTCCCATGTGAATAAACAACTTTGATTAAGAGTTACATTCTGTTAGGGACATGCTCAATGTTTCTGCCACAGGAACAGCCATCTTGCCCAAACTGAAATTTCAGTTTGCTTCCCAGGAATCAACCGCAACTTGTTCACAGGGTAAATGCACCAGAGTGTTGAATTTCCTTTCCTGGGTTAAAGAAACACAATAATTCTGTTGTGGTCCTTTCCCCTAGCACCTAGAAGCCACCAAGAGGATGGAGGGCGGTGAGGAACTGGTTTACTTCCACTCAGCTGTTAGTTTTTTTAGGGCTCTGGTGTCCTGAAACATTCACCTGGTTTCTTCCCCCCTTCACTTCTCAAAGTTCCGACAACAATCCTCTGTTCCTCAGTGGAAAGAGCTCTACCCCAGCTCCAGCCGATGAGCTCCTGGATTTTATCAGATATTTTGAAATCACATCCATCTAGGGCTTCCCCTTTCTATTGCTTCAAACTCTGGATTCTCTCCGTTGCCCATGAGAAACAGATACTCTTCTGGAAACAATGGGCTGTAAAATGAGAAAAGTTAAGAATCAGCATCAGTTTCTCAGAAATTTAATTTCCAATTTCCCACCAGTCTGAGTACTGTGTACATACAGACCTAACACACACTTCCTGTGGGAAATGCTGGCGCATGCCTGTGTACCTAACTTGACTTATTCAGCTGATTTTTCTCCTTGGTGGAAAGAAATAATATAATTCAGCAGAAGAGCTGTAGAAGGAGGTTGTTAGAAGTAGGTAGATTTATCATAATTCCTTTTTTTATCCTGACTGGGTGTGAGAGGGAAGATATACTTATCCGTAGAAAATGCATATGAATATGTTTTCAGGCTAATTTGTAGTTGCCTAGAAAGAACTTATTAAACCTATATTTTTACCATTCTGTAAAAAAGTATAGGAAAGGCATTTTTTAAAAAAGGAGGAGCGATAACCTGAAAGTGTTTACTCATTTTGATACAACAGGAAAATATAAAATAAGATTTTGTAGATACTAAGAAAAACATACAAATATTGGAGGAAAAGTCTTGCAACCTGTTAACTGAAAACAGCTCAGAAAGAGTGTGCTGTCATTGGAAGGTCAAATTCAGTAGGAATCTTTTATTTTAGACTTCTTAGACTCAGACTCACTTGAATGAGACATTTTACTTATCATAAGTAGTGCATGCTATACTTATTTATCAGTCCAAAGTTTTTTCTTACTTTTGTGATGAAAAATGTCAAATAATGCTGAAATCCAAGAAACAAAGGTATCTTCTTATAGAATGTGATTTTTAAAATATTTCTGTCTTTCCATCTTTTCAAGTTGTATGGTAAAAGACGCTACTAAGCTCAGGTATAATATTTATGGCATCATATAGCTTTTAATAAATCTAGATCTGATCATTAAAAATGACAGTAATTTTAAAGACACAATAAACTCACTATTGGAAAATAAAATATATGAAGGGGGTACCCCCCAAAATCTATGATTATCTTTTGGAGGGCGGGCCCCTTATAGTACAGACTTTCCCCACTAAGTAAGTATTCTAGGAACCCCTCAGCATCGGTGTGACAGCTGTCGTTGTGAGAGGTTGTGTTCAGCTTCAGTGAATTTTTTTTTGGAGAGTCTATTAATACGTTTGTCCATTTCATGATGGGTGATTTATGAGCGCACCTGCCCATGCCGCACTGAATATTCAGCAGTTTTTGACCAAAACTGGCATGACTCCCATGCCCCACCCTCCTTCTTCACCTGGTCTCAGTCTGAACTACTTTATTTTCATTTTTCCGGATGAAAAAAATTCTCAAGGGGAAATGTTTGGCCTGTGTGTAAGAGGTGAAACCAAAAATGGTAGCACTAAAAGACATCAAAATTGACGAGTTCAAAAACTGTTTTGAGCAGTGGAAAAAGCATCTCGATAGGTATATTACATCAAATGGAAAGCATTTTGAAGGTGGCTAAAGTTTAAACATGTAAGAATAAATACACAATTTTTAATAAATAAATTCCAGGTTTTTGGGGTCTCTGCATAAAGTGGCTTACCTGCTTGCTAACTTTATTTTTTAAATAAATAAAATTTTGCTAATGTGACTATGCCCTAGAACAAAAAAAATTCCCCTAAAAGTTAGTTTATGTTCTTTGTATTAATTATAAAGTAAGTTTGAAACTTAAACAGAAGTATTAAGAGTAGAGAGAACTCGAGACAACATTGGGGGTCCTAGGTTCCCATTCTGACATGGCCAGCATGACTCAAAAAAAAAAAAATTATATCTTTCCTCTGGCCTCAGTTTCCTCCTCTGTAAGTCTCTTCTAGGGTATACAGGACCCCAGGGTCAACACTCATACTCCCAGCACTGTTTCAGCTACTTTTTTTTTTTTTGAGTTGGAGTCTTACTCTGTCTCCCAGACTGGAGTGCAGTGTCACGCTCCCGGCTACCACAGTCTTGGCCTGCTGGGCTCCGGAGATCCTTCTGCCTCAGCCTTCCAAGTAGCTGGAACTACAGGCGCGCGCTACCATGCCCGGCTGGTTTTTTTTGATTTATTGTAGAGATGAGGTCTCGCCAAGTTGCCCAGGCGGGTCTCGAACCCACGGGCTCAGGCAATCTACTCACCTCAGCCTCCCAAAGCGCGGGATTACAGGCTGAGCCACTTAGCCCGGCTGTTTCAGCTACTTTTAATATGCACGCACTCAGTTAATCTTTCCCCAAACCCACAAGGCAAGTGCTATTGGATGGGGAAATTGAGGTACAGAGAGGCTGAGTGGAGCTGCCATATGGCAGAGCCTTGAGTTAAACCCAGGCCAGCTGCACTGTCCAGGCTGCTGACCACTGCTCTGCATTGCCTTTCATCCTAGGGCTCCAGCTCACATTTGAAAGAGAGCGAGGAAAAACATCATTGGCCAACAGGGTCTAGGAGGCATTTTTACAAATCAGGGCGACTCACTCCACAAGCCACACACACATCGATCTCACTTTTTTGTGGTCAGACATCTGGATTAAGCCTTGCCATCGTGTCAGGAGGTCCAGGGACAGGCAGAGTCTCTCAGGGCAACAAGAGTGCTGAGTGGACAGGTTCTACCATCTTCCTCTGTGTTCATGCTTCAGCAACTGAATTAAAAACTGAAAATGTATAGGATGCCCAGAGGTGATTATACTTAGAGTGGCAGATTCACACTTGGAAGACTGGCAGGGTATTATTCCACAAATCCTAGAGACATGCAGATCATCTATAGAGAGCCTTCTCTTCCCAGTGCATGCAAGGTCCCATCCTCCGATCTAGGACATGGCCATTCCTTTTTCAGTGCTACATAAGAAGTCAACTCATTTCTCAGTAGCTTATTTAATAAAATGGAATTCAAACAAGAGAAATAGAAATGTATGGAAGACGGTATTTGGTGTAAGCTTTGGAAGAGTGTTTGGTCTAAACCTTTGAATGATCCCATCTCTCTGAAGACTGAACAGTCATATTCTTCTAAGACTGAGGGTCTGCCTTCACCTAGACTGGAGAGCACAGATCATCTTAGCTCCTCTGACCTTCTCTTCCTATCCTGGTCATCCTCTTTTGGGGTTTGTCTGGTTTAGTTGGCAGACGCTCAGCTTTGATTAAGCTAGCACCGAGCTGCTGAGTGTAGAGACCACCTTCCCCCTCATGAGGTGTTGATTTGGGGAATTCTGCCCTCAGAGTTCTAGGAACCATCCAAGGTCACAGCTCTCAGCAATATGGAACACAATGGAGGTACAATAAATATATAGGGTATCCCTCTGTTATTTTTCTCTTGGCTTTTACATTGTCTTTGTTTCTGCAGTGGTATTCACACTCTTCTAGAAGATTTAAACAGATTAAAAAAAACAAACCTAGCAACTTAATGCCGGTCATATTTTATCAGAATTAGTAAGCAAATGGTAACATCACAGCTGTGAAGCATGGCAGGATCCCAAGGCAGATTGCAAACACTTAAGGTTTCCCAGGGCAGACTCCTGCACGTTCTTCTTAAAGGTTCAAAGTCACAGGCTTTAAGAAAGACCTACTTGTGGGTTCTCATTTTTTTTTTTTTTGGTGTGGATCATAGAGTCAATATCAAGAACCCAAGTTTCCTATTTTCATCAATCTATGCTTCTTTTCTAACATTGAGAAATAATAGTATTGACCTTGTATTTTCAAATACCTTGTATATAAAATATTTTATATCCTAAGCTTGGATACTTCATTTGCTGGTGCTGCTTTTAGACAATTAGGATAATTGCTTGAAGATTTAGGAATTGATACACTGGTATAATTGCATTATTTTATACACCTAGCCATAACTCTTTCTAGAAGAGTCACACTGCTTTTGAGATCCATGGGGAAGATGTGACCTTTCTTTCTGGATCACATGGTGGTTCTCCAAACTAATGAAATGAGCTGCTCTGAGGGACAAAGGACTCGATGACTTTCTCAGAAGAGAGTGGACTCTGAATGCTGTTCCTGCCCAGTGATTCTGACCTGGCATCATCCTGTCACGATGATAAATTGTATGTCCAATTTGTAGTTGGAGCAGATGGGATAGTGTAGGTTACTAAAATCTAAATCTGTTTCCCAAACACAAAGAGAATGTCTTAACTCAACGAAACATGGATTTCTTATAAAGCAAATTTTGAACACTTCAATTTCATAAAGCAATTATGCCAGTTAGGGCCACCTAGACTGTAATAAAATTAACGTTGGTTCTAAATGATACTAAATAAAAGGCAGTGTTCACTTATACAAAAATTTACCAGAAAATATGCTGTAATAAAAACTAACAATTTCCTTGCCATTAAATACTTAACTTGTGGTCAAATAAACCTTATAGAGTATTATCTAAGCCCAAGCACTTTGAGAGGCTATTTTAAGATGTACTACACAAAAAAAAAAGAGAAATATTTTAACTTTAAAAACAAAACTAATTGTAATCATAAATTCACTAATCTTCAAGGGTATTAAAAAACCTGTGTCCCAAAAGGTAAGCCCATAGATCAGGAAAACATATTGCAAAAGCTAAAATAAACTCCAATGTTTATTTGCCTTAGGGTTTTGTTTCAGCTAAACCAAACTCAAGGGGTTTCAGATTTTATTGACGGATTCACTTACTCTTAATTCATCAACTGGTGACTGGGCTCTAGAAACTTCTGGAAAAACTGTTATTAACATGTTATTGACCCCCAGAATTACCTTTGCTCCAGAATTCCTTCCAGGAAATTAGATGTACCTTTGGTGAAACTGAATGGCATTATTCAGCTCCATTGTCTAGATGGTCTCCAAGAAAGCATCATTAGAAAAAAAGAAAAAAAAAAAATCTATGTGTTACCCTACTATGTGCTGGACACTTTTCACTCATTGTCACTTACCTTCATGAAAATTCTGAAAAGTATTGTCCCACTTCATAATTAACCA
Source organism: Tarsius wallacei (assembly GCA_963574415.1). Taxonomy (NCBI): domain Eukaryota; kingdom Metazoa; phylum Chordata; class Mammalia; order Primates; family Tarsiidae; genus Tarsius; species Tarsius wallacei. The sequence continues at coordinate 13,516 of CAUYQG010206687.1, read as the reverse complement.
ACCTGTGGCTCAGGTAAGAATTTTTGCCCAATGTCACGCAGATATCAAGTAACAGAACTGGAACTTGAACTCAGGCTTTGCTGGCCCCCGAGTTCCCTTCTCATATCATTGCATGACACTGTCATATACATATACATATACATCCTAGGTCAGCATACAACCGAAACCTCTGAAATTTTACCAAAGGATGTATATGTTTCACTACTTTGTTTTGTCTTTTTTCTTTTCATCACTGCCCTCTCTAGGTCAGCATACAACCCAAACCTCTGAAATTTTACCAAAGGATGTATATGGTTTTATTTCCATATTGGTTAGATGATTCTTTAATGAGAAAAATAGTCTAAGCATTTTATTTTTAGAAAATTTTGCTGCAGATTCCTGTAGGCCATCACTTGCTAGAATTTGTCACCCAGTATTTGAAGGGACAATCTAAGGGGCACCTGACTTACACATTCTTCTAGATTTTCTAAGCCAATGTTATCAATATTAATCGCCATATTATCAAAAATCCAAGTAATCAGATTTTATTACTTTCACTCTTTTCCATAAAATGTATTATGCAAGTTGATTTAATGTAATGTCCTAGAATTTTAGGGGATGGTATAAAAAGCATTCATTAGAAGAATTCACTCATTCAACAAATCTTTACCAAGAAAGTGCTTTCTTCCTTTGGCCAGCCAAGCACCTGAAATACAATGTTGAGCAAAAGTACATTTGGTTTCTACTCTCATAGAATTTATGTTCCTCTAGTTCAAAATACAGAAAATAATCACACCCACATTACAATTATAATGAGTACTTTGAAGGAAAGTGACATGAGGTGCTGACAATGGATAATAATGACACTTGACTTAGGCAGGAAATTCTCCTGCAAAATCGTGGTCAAAATGAGCCAGCGGAATATATTTTTGTTAGGATCTGTAAATGAAGAATGCTTTGTAGAATTAAGTCAATTAAAAATATGTTTCACTACTTTGTTTTGTCTTTTTTCTTTTCATCTGACATCAAGAACCAAATCTAATCTAATCCAACTAATCCTCTTCTAAAACTTATTTCCAGAAGCTTAAAGCTAAATTTGCCCCTCGACATTATTAAGGTATGATTCATTCTTTCTTCATTATTTCAACTAAGTTTGTTCTCTTCGTTAATTGGATTGCTCCACTTTAGATGTGCTTTAACGTTTAATATGCTTCAATTTTTTTGAATTGATAAAAATAGATAATTAGTAAATATTTTGATTAAAAAATTGATAATTAGTAAATAGTTTGTTTTTGTCACCTGATTTGTTGCAGGATTTTTTTTTATTACTGTAACCCTAGTTGATCCTCAATTAAGAGCTGAAAATTCCTTTAGGTTTTGGAATTTTCAAAAAGCATGAATGAATGACTTCCTAGGAGAAACCCCAGGGCAGGAGATGTTTTAGAACTGTGAAGACCAAAGGGCTTAAATAATCTTCAAGAGAAAAAAAGAAAACATTTATAATAATCTTTCACTTTTCAGCTCTTACTCTTTATACTATGAGGGATAGAATTTGGAATAAAAAAGCCTATATTTTTAACTAACATTCTGCCTGACATGAGAACAGTGCCATCTGATCAAAGGAAATTCTTAGTTATATTCTGTCCAACCAAGATTAGAGGTAAGAGAGAAGGGAAGCTAAGTCCCCAGATTTCCATGAAGGCTCAGGAGCTTCTGCTGATACATTAGGAGTCCACTGAGAAAGAGACATCAAGTTCAACATCGTGAACAGAGACAGCCTGATGGCAAGCCAGTGCAAAGAGGCACATACACACACCTTAAGTTGCTCACACTTAGGAAGTGTTCTTTTATGAGGCAATTAATATCCAGGGTCATACATATTTGAGAGTTACATGAATCACATTTGGAGATCTGAGATTTGGTGTCTGCCTGTTCACTAGCTACCCTTATGAAGGGAATATTTTATTTAACACAGTATTAACCTTTTAAATTATTTCCCTCACCAGTTTGTTTTATACACCATGGCCTTAAATAGTCTGATGTCCATATGCAATGACCTTTTGTTGGCCCTCTGAGATAAGCTGATTAAAGAAAAAATTCTTTTCCTTACATGAAAAAATACTTTAAAATGTTAGCTGTACTTGGAAAATGTTCTTTTAAAACTCAATCTCCAAATTTAAAAAACTCTAAGTGAATTTTTTCAATCTTTCTGGAAATTAAAGATATGCTTAAAAAAATTGAAAAGGGCCATGAAAGATTTAATCACTGCAACCTATTTCCTACATTCTCCTATTAAAATGATATTTTGGTCATTGAGTTTGGGACATTAAGAATGTGCTTCCATGAATCTAGAGGAGTGTGAAAGATGCTTCATCCAAGAATGACTCAGGCACAGGTGTGATTTTAATGTTTACACTGAATTATAATAGGAACATTTTGTTTAAGCAAATTACTTCTATTCCGATCAATCTTTATTGTGTCACAAAGCAGATGATTCTTTCTCTAATTTCATTTTTGTATTGGATATATTCAGGTACTATTTTGAAAATTGAACTGGTAATATTAATGTGAACCCACTCACAATAACTTACTCAAGTAGTCTTCTAAACATTGCTTTTAATATATGTACACACACATATATATATACACACACACACTCACCAGGGGTGCCAAAAAATGTATAACCAAAAAAAGTATACACATTTTAAGAAATGTTATCTCTGTATTATTTTTCGAAGGTGAGTTGAATCTCAATAGCAATGTGTAATTGCAGAAGTCAAACGTGACTTGTATTCATCTTTTGTTATCAGTATATATTATTACAATTTTAATACAGCATATATGTATATATATTACATATACACACATGTTGTGAAAGCTTAAAAACTACAAAGTGAAATTCTTATGGTCATTTGTTTATAAAATGAAAGGCATGAAAAAGGAATGAAAACCAAATTAGATTCAGATTGGGAGTAATTAAGAAGTAGCAATGTCTTCATCGATCCAACCTTAGTACAACTTTTTTTTAAAAAAAGAAGTTAAATAAACAAAATAACCAATATACATCAACCTGGGAGCTTAATTTCAACAGCACTGGGCAGCCATCCATCTTTCCAATGTTTGTTGTTCACAGCTACTACCAGGTAGGTTGTCACATCAGTGAATTTACTAGAGAAATGAAGCATAGCCCCTTAGACAGTTCCTAAATTTACCTTCTTTCTTTTAGGTCGTGTGCCTTAACTGTCACTTTTGCTTCCAAATGTAGCTACATGTTTAATCTGTTATATACTTTAACAGGTATAGAATAAATAGTCACTGTGATTTTCAGAGGGTAGAATGGCCTTTCACCCCAAAACACCAGGACACCCATGGTTAACCAAACCAGTCTTCCATATCTAAGTCCATGGTGACTTGAAATCAAGTAAAACGTTTCAGAATTCTGTCCATCAAGGCCCAGCACCATGCTTGAAATAATTCCAGAAAAGTGCCCTCCGATTAACATCTCCTCAGTTTTTAACTTCTCTGAAATGAAGATATGTGCTGCCTGACATTTTTCTACCCCTGAGGTTTTCTCTGGAGGATTTGAGTTGCTTGTTGGGTTTCAGGAAAGTCAGGCTATTTTGATGAATGATATTCTTTCTCAACTCTTCAGTCCTCATTAATGTGATTCTAGCATCATACAAACTGGGGGGTGACATCAGAGAAATGAAAGGAGAGCTCTAGGCAAAGCTTGTGCTAGAAGAATCATGAAGTTGCTCCCCCACGAGGGAACCAACAATAACAACAACAGTAATAGTAATAATAGACCCCAGAGGCAATAAGACAGAAATACTAATGCTTGGAAAAGGTAGACAAAGGGTACACGTGACACTCATACAAGACAACTTACTTACGATAAACCAAAGTTTCCTTGTGTTTGCCTTCAGCTTGAAGTGTTTTCCCCAGCCAATCTAAGAAGTGAAAATCATTGAAGGAAACCAATGAAGGAAAGATATTACATCTGGGAAAGGATAATACTAAAAAGTCAATGAGAAAAATAAACTCAAACAGCTGTGAGGACCCAAAAAATAAAAATAAGAGTGATTGTGACTAACCAATTATTTAGAAAGCAGCGTGGTGAGAAAATGGGAATGAGCAGAGAGTTGCATGGGTCACGATCTAGCTACATGTCACTACCTCGGGCAAGTGAGTGTTCCTCTTCTTCTCAGGGTAGAAACTGAATATCAAAGAAACATCAATAGAAGCCCACTGGTGGTCTCTTCTGGAATAGTCTTCCCAATGTATTACTTTTTATGTCTATTTGTCAGACATTCTCACTTTTAAAATTTTCCAACCTCTTTAGTTTAATGCATATTTTGGCATCTAATATTTCAAATTATGACAACATGAGAATTTTTCAAACATCAGATCTTAGGAAAATGAGATTTCCAAGAGAAGTCGCTGATGACTCTGGTTTGGCAAATCTTCCTCTAAAAATCACAGTTTTCAAATCAACATGACCTGATTGAAAAGTACCATTAGCTGGGCTTGGTGGCTCATCCTGTAATCCTGCACTTTGGGAGGCTGTGGTGAGTGGATTGCCTGAGCCCGTGGGTTCGAGACCCGACTGGGCAACTTGGCGAGAACTCATCTCTACAATAAATCAAAAATTAGCTGGGCGTGGTAGCGCGCGCCTGTAGTTCCAGCTCCTTGGAAGGCTGAGGCGGAAGGATCGCCGGAGCCCAGCAGGTCAAGGTTGCAGTGGCCGGGAGCAACCACTGCACTCCAGTCTGAGTGACAGAGTGAGACTCCAACTCAAAAAGAAAAAAAAAAAAGAAGAAAAGTACCATTACCAGAACTAAAAACTGTCATATTTCTGTAGAACCTCAAAAAGCAAATGAAGGTATGTAGGAACAAGTGATTTTATCCAAAGCATATTTCCTAGTTTATGCAGGTGATTATAAAGACTTGTCTAAAAGTTCACTTAAAACCATCTAAAAAAAGAAAACAACTTTAGGCTTAGATTAAGCACAGTGAATACTAGAAACTTACTAGACAGTAAAATAAAATAATTTGTATTCTGGTTGTTTCTAGTATTTGCTAGTTGACAAACACAGTTAAATAAATAAAAAGAATCATCCCTAAAGGACCATACAATGTAAACTAATGAACTGAGAGAAATGTCCCATTTTTTTTAGAACACTGGAGAGACTGGAAATTGATGCAAAGATCAGAAGTTGCTTTTTCTTTCCTTAAAAAGTTGATAAGCATTTTTCAAACACAACACCAACAAAGTCTATGAGCACATCCTATCCTCATGTTATTAAACAGGCCAACAATGGGTTTAAGGAGTGAATGGTGGTCATATCTGAGGAATAGACGTGAAAGTACATGCAATTATTTTCACAAGAAGAATTCAACAATTCTGCAGATTCTTTGTATGTGACAGCTGTGCCTTTGTGTGACATATTCTAGTCATTGGCTTGGACTTGGGTGGGTAGTGTAATGCCTACATATCTCCTAAGTTTTTATATCTATGGCCCATCCTGTTTGTTTGACTACTTTTACAGTGCACCTCTAAAGTGGCATTTTAAAGAAGGAGTAACAAATTGGCACATGAAATGTTGGTGAAGACATATAACTGTCTCACAAGTGTGAAGTTTTCGCACTGGCTAGAAAACCAGAAAATCCAGTCCTGTAAGAAGTTGGGAATCACTGAAGCTTTTGAAAGTTGGAAGAAACAAAACAGAAATAAACTTGTGGCTTTATTTAAATAAAAAATACTGTTGGGGAACACTTTGACCTCTGCAAAGTCCTACAGCATGAAATTGAGTCAATCAGAATGGATAGCTCACTTAGATTAAGGAAAGACTGACGTAATTGGTTTTAATTATTCTTCCTAGGTACTATTCTGCAGGCATAATTTTTCTATAAAAACCCAAAGGCAAATGAAGACATGTATGAAGGGAAAAAAGCGATTTTACTCAAAGAATATTTCCTAGTCTATTGCATGTGGTTATAAACGCTTATCTAAAAGTTCACTTAGTGCTAAGTGAATATATTTTGCCAAGTATATTTTCAAAGAGAAAATGCAAACACAAAAATAAGATGCAAATGGCTCCCAAGTGTACTGGTATGTCTTACAGAAATGTGATGGGCTTTTATTTTTCTGTTTTTACATTTGCTACTTGTTCCTAAAAGCCATCATGTTTTTCACAACTCTCTTAAGGTTGAATAGTTAAAATTTCTTCATCTCTATGCCTGGTTGTCTATATTTGGCTGAGCACTTAAAAAATTTTTCTTTTAACTTTACCACCAATTTAAACTCTGAAGTTCAATGCTACATGGAACAATGGGATTCTCACGGCAAGATTTGTGAAAATCAAAGTGCAGACATGAACTAAAGATGTGATTTCAAATTAGATTGCAGAGAAAAGATGGGAAATGCAACATACTTCAGTGTCTAGAGTATCTATTTAGAAGATGTAGCACTTTCTAGTCTTTAACAATTTTTTTAAATGTCAAAATGCTGTGTATTTGTAGAGAGTGATTATTGCCAGCTGTCTTTGTTTTTGATCATGTGTCAGGATTTGGTTCCTGTTTACCTAAATCAAGAAAAATAAGGTTCATGTGAAGGCCGCAATGGCTGTTTACATAACATACCTCATGATTCTGGAAATGAGTTCTGCTTCCTGCTCCAGACTGAAAGAAAACATGGGATAGGTAGTGTTCGCACACACTAAAATAATTGCAATGGGTATGACCAATAAAGCCTCAGGTTAAATGACAGATATTATGTCTACTTTCCTGCCTGCCTCAAGCAGTATCAGATAATTTATTGTTTTGTTGACTCATCATATATTTTTACCTCTTCCTCTTGTCTAGAATCTCATTCCCATTTGTTCTTTTTTTCTCCAGTAGGTGAGCATTGATTCATCTTTGAGGTCCTAATCTGATGCCACTTCTGAAAGATTTTCCTAGCTATGGCAAGCAGAAAAAAACTATCCCTCCTTCTGCATTTCATAAACACTCATTTTTAATATGTGTTATGTAGTATCATCATTCAGTGAGATGAGATGTGAGATCCCAGTGCTAGACTCTACATTTTCCAAGGGCAAAGCCCTTGACTTGTTCATTGTCACATCCCTGGAAGCCAGTGGTACAAAAACTGACACGTGGTGTTCACTCAACACTTGTTTGTTAGATGAAAGAGTGGATGAGGGAATGAATGAATCCCTTACTTTGACTCAATGCTATTTGGTTCAACTTGTATCAAAATTATATCATAACTCAAAGATCTTCTGGGATTCTTATGCTGGAAGCAAGAATAGACAATCTTCCTTAAAAAATGAGCTTACTTAAAGGATTTGTTTGTTTTTAGAGATTAGGTCTCCCTGTGATGCCCAGACTGGAGTGCAGTGATGTAATCATAGCTCACTGCAACCTCAAACTCCTGGGCTTAAGTGATGCTCCTGCCTCAGCCTCCTGAGCAGCAGGGTCTACAGGCATGTGCCACCATGTCTAGCTAATTTTTTTTTAAATTTGTAAAGACAGGATTACATTATGTTGCCCAGGCTGTTCTCAATCACCTGGCTTCAAGAGGCTCTCCTGCCTTGGCCTCCCAAGTGCTGGGATTACAGGCGTGAGTCACCATGCCTGGCAAGATTTCTAAAATCGTTTCCAACTCTGACATGTATGATTGTATGATTTTTTAGGGATCTAAGTGTTGAACTATCTCCAATGTTCCTTTGCCCGTGTGTGATGTAGGTTGTATGGAGTTATGGTAATATTGGAGCATATGTCTCTCTTTACGGCATTTTTCCTAGATGTTAGTGAAATAAATTGAGCTATCTGTGCTGCAAAACTATGTTATACTGCCAGACATTGAGTCCTTCCCTCACTCCCTCTTACGACAAGCATCATCATGTAACCATCCTTCTCTGCTTATCTTTCTTCTCTGCTTCAACATACTGAATGCCCAATGATTCATAACAGCTTTACCTCAGTTGTTGGAGACTGAAATATGTATTGACTTTGATTGTATTATTAACTGCATTCTTCAAGCTCATCTGTAGTTTTCAAGTGAAGCACTTCATTAATGTTTCCTTACTAAGCAGTCTTTGACATTTGTACAGGAAACGAGGATCACTACCAAAATAGCATCTCTACAGAAAAAGGAAATTCACTTGGAGGTAAACATAGTAAACTGTTTTAAGATAAAGAAGATGGTCATCAACACATTCACGGGCATTCTAGAAATCTTAGAAGAGCGCTGTCATCCCACCAGCTCCTCAAATCATGTTTTCCATTCAAGTAGCGGAGATGAGTAGTGCTATTAAAACATATTTATCTAGAAATTTCTCTACAAGGAGACAAAATGGAACTCTCACAGATACAAGATGACTAGCTACAGAGACAAGAAAGTTTTTCTATCATAAGAAAGCATCGCCTCTCCATGTAAGTATCATCTTTGCATTCAGTCATTTGTTTATTTAATAAACATTTTTTTTTCCCATGCCAATATCTCCATACAAAGTGTTGCAGTCCCTCAAGGACTATTCTCAGACCTGGAGTGAAGATTCCATAAAACCCATATGGAGAATGTTCAGAACAGAACCAAGCACAAAGACAATTTCTGCATTTCCTATACACACACAGGCTATCGAGTGTGGTAAGACTAAGCATTGGACGCAGAGCATAAGCCCCTATCCTATTTTTTTTAAAGTAGTGATTATCACCAGTATTTAAATATCTACCTTTTATACATTGGACCAACTACTAGGAAGTTTTCATTAGAAATATAACCTTAGTTGCAGGCTCAGGCCTGTTTATCAGGCCCCTGTGGAAGCTGCCAGATCAGGCTGCAGGAGTGCCAGTCAGCTTTGTGTTTGCTGAGCTCCTGGGATCCCTACAGGCCTGACCAGAGTCCTTCCTCTACCCTACTTACACTGTGTATTTATTTGCTGTTGGAAGCGCCACCTTTGACTACTAGTCTGCTCATCAGTCCTATCAGGAGGGTGGGGAGTTGGGGAAAAAAAAGAAAATAAATATAGCCTTAGCTTCTGCTTTCAAAGAATGACAATATCAATAAATGGCATGACTCCTAAAAAAAAATACTTAAGTAATGATCAAGATAAAAGCAAATGGTAGATTAATTACATAATACAGGGTAGGAGGAAATTTTGCTTGTTTCAGAAGACAGGTGCATTAGCTCAGGAGCATTCATGAGTTTGAATTCTGACACTGACGCTCATTAGAAAAAGATTCCTCTACATCCCAACTCTTTTTGTCTTTAAAACGTTCGCAGAGTTACTGCAAAGATGAGAAATAAAGTGCTTAACAGCAACCCATAGCTGCTTTATAAGCAGAAAAGTCTTCATGAAGGAGATAACACTTGGGTTTGTCCTCAAAGGGTGATAAAAAAAACTGGATCAATAAAAGTGGGAAATGTTCCCATTTGAATAGTGTCATGAGACAAAGACTTGGAAGCCACTCTGCTTATCTTGCTCCAAATGTAAAGGCTCAAAGATACACCTTAACTGGGTTTAAAACACTTAAAATCCATTTTCCCCCCAAATGAAGCATCACTTGCAATCTATCAAGCAAGCGCAATGTAAGAAATTCCCTCTCTGCTTTCTTCAGTTTAGTGGACTAATTGCTCTTGCTGAGTTTGAATTTCAGTTTAGTTGCAGCCACCACAGGGCTACCCTGTAGTTCCTCACTCCAGATGTGATGAGGATTAGCCAGTCAGCTTGAAACACCTTGTAAAAACACGTCGGGCTTATTCATTCCTTTCTGGAAGAGTTCCTGTCGACCCACGTTTTTTACAGTGATGGGTTTTAGCAGTCTGTGCAATAGCGGCCCACCTGACCTGGAACTCCAAAATGTGTCTACCTGCTTGTCTTGCATCATGTTAATATCACAAAAGCAGCAAAAATAGTGCTTCCTAATTCTACTTGAGCAAGGGACTTGCAGGGGAAAGATTGCTGTGAGGTTCTACACGAACCCACTCAGTATTGCTTCATTGCAAACCACTTCTGGAGACAGTGCCAACATCTCTAAGTCATGCAAAAGTCAATTTAAAATCACAGTGAGCACAAGACTGTGTTGCTTTATTAATCTCGATGTGAGAAGAACCAGGGATTTCTTTCTTTCTTTCTTTCTTTCTTTCTTTCTTTCTTTCTTTTTTTCTCATGAGAAGGCAGTGTAAGTGACCATGTCTGTTTATCTTCGCAGGACTCTCAGCTATGACACCAGAGAAGACTGAGCTAAGTAGAGCTGCTGCCTTGCCCAAACCATCTTCCTCTGTCAACTCTCTAAGAATTGTGTGTACCCCACCATAAGAAACTTCATCCTAGTACTCTGTAAAATGAGCTTTTTTTCAAGTGGGATTCACCTAAACATACCTCACAACAGATGCTTAAACTCAAAACAAGTCCGAACGTACTTGTTTACACAAACAAGTATATTCAGTGGATCAAGCAGGAGGAGGGAAGTCACTAAAGTGAATTCTTTTGCCAAATATTTCTCTTTTTTTTTGAGTTGAAGTCTCATTCTGTCGCCCATACTGGAGTGCAGTGGCACACTCCCGGCCACCGCAGCCTCGACCTGCTGGGCTCCGGCAATCCTTCCACCTCAGCCTTCTGAGTAGCTGGAACTACAGGCGCGCGCTACCACGCCCGGCTGATTTTTTATTTATTGTAGAGATGAGTTCTAGCCAAGTTGTCCAGTTGGGTCTCGAACCCATGGGCTCAGGCAATCCACTCACCTCAGCCTCCCAAAGCGCAGGATTATAGGCTGAGCTACCGAGCCCGGCTTGCCAAATATTTCTTTCCAGCTCAAATATGTCTACATCCAGTTATCAAGTAACAAGATTTAGTCACATTTACATTTCTTTTTAATTTTTAAATTTTCACATATATAAAAATTTTTTTGAGTGGCATGATCATGGCTTACTGCAGCCTCGACTTCCTGCCTTAGCCTCCCAAGTATCTGGAACTATAGGTGTGTGGTGGCAAAAACCTGGCCTTTTTTTTTTTTTTCCAATTTTTTGTAGTGATGAGGTCTTGCTATGTTGCCTAGGCTAGTCTCGAACTCCTGGGCTGAAACAATCCTCCCACCTTGGTCTCCCAAAGTGCTAGGATTACAGGCATGAGCCACCATGCCAAGGTTCAAACCCCTGAGCTCAGGCAATCCTCTTGCCTCCATCTACCAAAGTTCTGGGATTACAGGCTTGAGCCCCTGCGCCTGGTGCTATATATATATTTTTAATGTTAGCTGCTAATAAGAATGTGACTGGCCACCTGTTAGAAACATTCTTTCTTGCAGCAACACTTTCCTGTAGTGAAAGCTGAAAGAAATCCTAATGATTGGTTTTAAAAAAACTAATAGATTTGACCTTAAAGTTGCATTCCATAACTATTTACTAGATACACTGTATTTCCAAGACATAGCTAAGTAGTGAAAATTTGTAGCATAACCTGAAAACGCTTTGTGTCACAGATGCCATTGAACCTACTTTTCTGACTGTCCCTTAGCCTTGCTATAATATGGCTAAATAGGTCAGTGCTGACAATATGTTAGGACTTTATCATCTAAATATATTCTCTTTACGATTTGCTTATCACATACGTACACTTTAGTCTTCATCAAAACATGTGGAAGTATCCTTCCCGTGATAATGACCTATTTACTTATACTGGCACACCATTATTAAAAAAAACAACAACTTTATTTACAAGATTCTGTGCATGGACATCATAGACACCGACGCAAATCTCAGTCAAAGAGTCAGCCCTATTTAAAGAAGAAAAAAAGTTGTCAAAAACTCCTGATGAGGTATTCTACCTCAAAAATCTAGAAGAGACTCAGAGGTGACACTGACCAGAATGTTGCTTTCAAAGAATAGGCCGTGCCCACGAAGTCTGTAGCACAGAATCCAGTTCACAGCCACACTGAAGGTGCACTCTTTCCTCACAGAACTCATAACTCTGCTCCGTGAAGCAGAACTTATCTCACATCTACACTGTCTGCCTGGGTCAGAACTCTCCTTTGAAGGGGTTTCAAAGTAAAACAAGATAAGAAGGACCTCTTCAGAAAGAATCCTTCCGACGACAGAGTACTGTGATGTGTGAGTGAAGTGACAGGCCACTGGTATCTTCCCGAGAGCTTTCTCCTATCCTTTTCACAGATAAGATAAGCATCCTTGCCAATAGGAAGGGGCCTGGGAGTGGCCAGCACTCCCAGGTAAGAAACAGAGGGCATCTGTTCCTGTTCTCCCCTGGAAGGAATCGTTCCTTGGATGGGCAGGCAGAGGGGTCCCCTGTTAACTCTTGAACCATGAGGCATCAAGGAAAGGCAGTGAAAGAAAGCAATGGGGGGAGCTCTTGAATAATCTACGATTCATAACCAGTTGGTAATTTATAAACTAGGGAGAATGTAGCCCAAAGATTTTAAGTCAATCAATCATTCTAGTAATATAATATTTGATATAATTAGTGTTAGAAAACATGTATATCAACTGACTTATAAAAAACGTGTGTTACAGCAATTTTCAATACAAAAAGTTGTATCTGGGTGTCATGCTTCCAAAATTAGACATTGGTCCTTCATTATGACTGTGGAAATTTTGTCCTTCTTTGACTGGCTGTGTCTTTAAGGGAAAAAATAAGGTGGGATGAAAGGGGCCCTGGCCTGGAAGGGAGGTGCCCTCTCTTCTGCTGGTTATCATCTTTTGCAAGTCCTTTTTCCACAGGGGTCTGGGTTGCTATGAAGCACTTTACCTGTCCTTCAAGTCTTAGGTCTCAGAGCCTAGCTCCTCCTGACCATTCAAGGCATAAGTGAGATATTTTTGCCTCTGAGTCATAATTGCAATTTATGTCAGTGCAATTAATCTGGCAATTAACCAATGACTGCCTGTGACATCTATTTCATGGTCAACCCTGGCTTACATATTGGCTGATTTCTGAAAAGTCTATTTGTAAAGTCAGATGTATGGTATTTGGAATGCATTTTTCTTTTCCTTTCTTTCTTTCTTTCTTTCTTTCTTTTTTTTTTTGAATGGGAGTCTCACTCTGTCACCCAGACTGGAGTGCAGTGGCATGCTTCTGGCCACCGCAGCCTCGACCTGCTGGACTTTGGCGATCCTTCCACCTCAGCCTTCCAAGTAGCCAGAACTACAGGTGTGCTCTACCACGCCCAGCTAATTTTTTATTATTGAAGAGATAAGGTCTCTCCAAGTTGCCTCGGTGGGTCTTGAACCTACGGGCTAAGGCAATCCACTCACCTCAGCCTCCCAAAGTGCTGGGATTACAGGTTGAGCCACCGAGCCCAGCCAGGAATGCATTTTTCAATAAAATTAGTATTTTAAATGAAGGTGGTTGCTTGCTTTACTTAGTTATCCAAAAATCGATTTAGTATAATTTTAAGGTATGACTTAATTGCAGTCTAACACTATTGACTTGGTCACAGGTTTTTACATTGTTTCTATGTGTTCTCTGAGTTTCAACTTGGGAGATCAGAAACACACTGTCCCCAAGAGAAGCTGAAACTACCTTCC
>CAUYQG010206686.1:0-13278 GCA_963574415.1 Tarsius wallacei | reverse complement strand
AAAAAAGTGCGAAATGTTTTATCATCAAAATCAAGAAAAATAAAATAAATTTCCTTTACAACAGAGCATTTGAAAACAAACATTTACCATTAAACTAAAAATTTGACCAAAACATATGGATGAAATGAATGAATTCAAATCATCTAAATTGACTTCAAATCATCGTAAATTCATTGAACCTTAATTGATACTTTCAATCAAATTGAAAAGATCGATTCATCATAATGTAAACGGACACTTGTCCACTAAAATGAATCAATTCAAAAGCTTTTTTTACCTTTTTCAAATGAAAAAAAAACATTTTGTCTCCATTTCCTGTATAGACAACAATAGATAGGAAAATCAATATCAAAAGGTTGATTGTTGTGATATCAATTTCAACCAACCTAAAAAAACGATTTCAATATTTTTATGGTTGATAATTTTATTATAATAAAGGAAATATCCATTAATAGAAGATGACAAAGTTAAACAAAAAAAAATGTTAAACTAACCTTCCGCCCACATTTCCCGCACATTGAATTCAATGTTTGCTCTTTCTCTCTTTCTCTCTGTTTCGCTTCAAGAATCTTAACCTTTTCAAAATGTAAATAATATAGTCTAATATAAGATGGAAAATTATTTTTACCTATATGAGATGTTATTCTCCTATATTTATTTAAATCTTTAGACAAAAATGTAAATACATTTTAAGATTGTATGTTGTAAACTGGTATAAATTAATTTATAAAAAAGAAAAAACTGTTTGAGAGAAAAAAAAGAGTTTATGTGGGTATTGAGACAAATAAATGAATGCAAATATGGTTAAATAGAATGAATATCAAATTTGACTTATTGCAAATTGAAGCAAAACGTTGAAGGCAAGAAAAAGAAGAAGCTAACATTTAAAGTAGAATCGTATTTTATGCCATACACTGATTGTACTAAATTAGAGTTCTTTTTCTTCAACATCAAATTCGTTTTATTCACTAAACATTGACGAGATCGTCTCTTGAGAGAACAAACAAACCAACAAAATAAGAAGAACTTGAGTGAATCAACGAATTGCAAAGAAATAGAGAAGAAATAAAAAACATTGTCAACAGGAATAAAACGAATAGAGAAAATTTTAAGATATTTGTTTTCTTTTAATTTTTTCAAATAAAAAAAACTTAATTTTAAGTTAAATGTGAGTTCCATAGCACACACAAAAAACTTACAACTTTATCAATAAATTTTAACAAAAATAAAATAGATAAAAAAGCAAATAAAAAAGTGGTTACACACACTCACACACACACACACTCTCACACACACACTCTCACACACACAGACACTCACACACACACTCTCACACACACAGACACTCACACATAGAAATTAAGAAATAAATTGATTAAGAATTGAATTAGGTTTTAAATTTATATTCTAAATTCAATTAAGTAAAGTGTTTTCTTGTTTTTTCTCTTATTTTTGTTTTTCTTTGTTTTTGTGTTTCTTATTTAGGTTTTAAGATCAACAATGTTTTCAATTAATCACTTACCTCACTGTAGGAGCCACCAACAACTCCGGTGATATGTTTCCATCCATATTTGGAACGTGGCATCGAACCATCGACACATTCAAATGCAGACGCCTCGACCGTATTGATCGAGGCGCGAATGAATTCCAACGATTGATTCAATGCATAGGTATCGGACGAACATGTGTCCAAGATGATGGCGCCCAATTTAATGTTACCCAACAATGTTGGATCACGATTGATCTTATCGATGGCAAATAACATTGCCTCCAAACGTTGTATGCCACGATCCTTGTTGATTGGCCCACAATGGGTACTGTTCAGTCCTGTAATACAACAATAAGAATTGATGATTAATTTTTTATTTATATTTATTTATTATTAGGAGAGCAAAGTTACAATAATCTGGTTACAAAACTATACTCCTCCTCCTCCTTCTCCTCCTCATCATAATCTACTATTAAACATTTTTAATCTCACTGGAAAATCCGATTCACTTTTTGTTTCTGTTTTTTTGTTTTTGGGAGAAGAGTTTCATTCTTGTTTCCATAAAACAAAATTTCAATTGTAACTGATCGACGATGATGATGAAAGAGGATTATAATAATAATAATAATAAAAATAGTAAAAATGGGGATTGG
The DNA here is from genome assembly GCA_963574415.1 of Tarsius wallacei. Lineage (NCBI taxonomy): Eukaryota > Metazoa > Chordata > Mammalia > Primates > Tarsiidae > Tarsius > Tarsius wallacei. Next base: position 11,136 of record CAUYQG010206686.1, on the reverse strand, counting down.
TTTCGGGTAAAAATACAAAGTATGATCGACGATGATCGTTGCCATTGAAAACAATAGCAAATAAAAAAAGATTTATCAAATCAAACTGAAAATACAAAAAAAGACAAATTGACAGCTAAACAATTAAAAAACTTTTCCATTGTTTCATCCTTTTCTTAGATATAATTACTATTTACTATAAATGATTTCCTTATTTCAATAATTAATTAGTTAGAATAGATTTTAACCACTTTTTGAATTGTATGAATTTAAGTTTAATCTAGTTCATTTAATTCTTCTATTCCACTTCAATAAATGAAATAATCTTGGGAAAATTGCAAGCAATAAAGTTTGCAAAACAATCGCAAAAAATGAAGTACAATAAATTAAGAAAGATATTTGTTTGAACATTGGCAAACCGAATAGAGAAGTTTAAAAATAAAGTAATAATCTTTAGTGCGGCGCTTAATCGATAAAATTAAACGACAATTCACATTTAATATGGCAAACACAAACACAAACAAAAAACACATTTGAATATTATTTTCTCTTTATCATTTTGTGTTAACTTGAAAATGTACCAAAATGGGAAGCACACACACTTTTTAATCCAATTAATTTTGCGACTCGATTTGTGATCCTATGCGTAAAATGTAGAATACTCTCCAGAAACCCAACAATAAAAGCAAGATTAAATTTATTTTCGCTTTTTTTCCCTATTCTGTGTAGTGTCAATTGAAACTTTAAATCTAAATATTATTATTCTAAATTCCAATATTGTTCGTCGTATAGAATAATTGAAATTTTGGTATTTCAAAATTTGAGTGGATTATTGAGTTTTGGGGAAAAACAATTGAAAATGGTAATTAATTTTTTTTTTTTTTTGATTTGGTTTTAGTGCGTTTCGATCATCAAAATTTGAAGTGATGCATTTGAATAACAATAAAGAGCAACAAACAAACAAACAAAAATTATGGTGACAAAAATATTAATATTTATATCATAATAATAACAGACAAGTTTCAAGTGTTGATCGATGAAACGTACTCAATGGATATATAAATATATATAGGTTAATAAAGAAGTGTGAAATGAACAGTGAAGTACTTCAAAAAACACTTCAAAAACAAAAACCAAAAACCAAAAAAATCAAAGAACCTTCATGAATCTGGAACACTTAATTTGAGAGGAAAATAAATAAATAAATAAGTAAAATAAAATAATAGATATTAAAAAATAAAAAAATTGGCTCACGATGATGAGGCAACATGATTCAATGACAGGTCCTTAACAATTTTGGCATATCACTCCCACTCCTACTCTCTCTTGATGACAGCCGGCTTAATTCGGACTATATTTAATCGATAATTTTTTTTTGTTTTTGCCAACAAAAAAAGTTTGAGAAAATTACTTTAGCGTTGAAATAAAATTTCTATTATTATTCATTTTTGATATTTTGAATTTGGAATATATTCTAAATATATTGAACAAAAAAATATTATTATATATTCCAATGCAATATATATAAAAAATAGAATGGAATCTATTTCAATGGTTGATGTCGTACATGAATTACCTTTCATGCCTATCAATTTCAATGGTCGTGATTGTGTCGTATGGCCAAAGGTAAATAATAATAATGGACCAAATAAGATCGAGACCACAAAAAGCACTGAAACTAAACATAACCTATATATGTATATAATGATAATAATGTTTATATACGACAATTTCAATCACACCGCAAATATCCCTAAAGTTCTTTTCCCCCTCCCCCTTTCCCTCCCCTACTATCATCTACTTTCTTCGACCGATGGTGGAATGATTTGCGACCTGTCATCGAAGTGTTCACTATCCGTATCCAAACCAAAAGAAAAAAGGAAAGAAAGAAAGAAAGAGAGGAACTACAAGATTGTTTTCGCCTAGGCTATATTGTCTTGTGATTACAATTTACCGATAGAGTGTAATGGGAAACACAAAGAACGACACACAACTCAAATGTTGGAGAACAAATGAGCAAGAATATGAAGTGGGACACAACACATTACACAACAAAATGAGATGACCAAGATGAAGAAGTAAATAAGTAAGTAAGGCAAGGCAAGGCAAGGCAAAACCCAGAAAAAAAAATCCCAAAGAAGAAGAAGAAAAAAAACCTTCGAAAGAGAATGACGATGAATCAAAATGATTCTTATCGACACATTCCAATCATGGTCATTATATCTGTGTACAGACCATTCTCTTCCTCTCTTTCATCTTTTTTTTCTGTGTTCCTTCATTCATTATCGGGTGACAATAATATCGATTTACTCTCCCTTCAATTTTGTCTATTTTTCCCATAATAGTCTCTCTCTCTCTCTCTCTCTCTCCCTCTCTTCTTCTTCATCTTCATCATCTTATATACCCAATTCAATTAAGACCACCACGAAGACCAGAGGCCTTTCTCGTCGTTTTTTTTCATTCATTCGATTTTGTTCCCATCATTGGTTGGATTGTGTGTGTGTGTGTGTGTGAAGTATCCCAAAACACACACCACTCACACATACACAAACATAGAGAGAAAAAAATATGAAGAACAAAATTCTATAGGTTAGTAATTGATTGCAATATTTTTTTTTTCTTGAAAAGAATCTACACTAAATAAGTATGTTGTTGATGTTGATGACATACTTTACCGTTCAGGTAATGGAAATGATAAGGCTTTAAGGCTCAATTATTTGTTGTTTGATTGAGAAGAGATTTTTTTCTTATACTTAAGGTTTACCTTAATTTGTACCTTAATACTCGAATATTATTTTCAATTAATAATTTTACCAATTCTTAACCATAAGAAGTGTGTGTGTTCATTCTTTATCTCGTTTTATCGCTAACAAACCTATGTGTTGGGCAACAACTTGTTGAAAAATAGGAAAATAATCAATTTTTTTAAATAAAATAAACTATAGATCAATTAATTGATGACAGATTTTTTTCCCTTTTCCTTTTTTATTATATTTAATTTATTATTTCCAACGTAATATGACAAATTCCCATGTGACCAAATATTGAGGTTCTTGTTCCCAATTGATCTGAATTGATCATTTCTCATTTCAATTATCAAGAAATAATAAAAAACGATTCATAATGACCTGAACTTTCCATTTCTTCTATTTCATCAATAGCCTAATAATTGCCTTCATCATCATCATCATCAATGGACACAAATAGTACACAAAGATTGTCTAAATTAATTAATTATATACAAAAGATTGAAAGTAAAAAAAATGTCCAATATATATTTTTGGTTTGTTTGTTTGATAATAATGTTAAATGATCTTATTTGATTGCCACCCAACACATCGACACCAAGCATTCTCAATTCTCAATAGATTGAACTTTGGGTTATAAGAATCATTTTGAAATCAAATGATTTATTAGGTTAACTCACACAACTCACAGCTCACATACATTTGTGTCACTAATGAGCCACTAATGAAATATATTCGGTTGACCAATTGTGATTTCATATAAAAAAATAAATAATAAAAAATTAAATATAATGAACATAGATGGATAATATAAGAAATGAATTGAAAAAAAATTTTGAACTAACATTGTATGACTAACACACAAACAATAACTATTTATCCATTGGTTTTTTTTGGGTCATTTTCAATGATTCATATTCTTCAATTATTGCAATTAATTTTCAATTGAAATTAAGGAAGACATTTGTACATTTGGTACCAAAAAAATGATGATGTGGTATCATCCATTAACATTATTATAGTATAATCAATATAATAGCAAAGTATTAATTTAACTATCATTACAAATCGTTATTTACCCAATTGTGTGTTTGAGTGCTAATTTCATATAATAATAATAAATAGATAAATAAATGAGTATCATCAAAATGTTAATTTACTTTCCTGTTTTTGCTCTATTTATACTTTGGTTTTGGTTTTTCAATGTGTATGAGCAAATTATGTTATGGAACAAACAAGAAGACTTAATCATTTGTAATTTAGATTCTGAATTCCCCTTCATACAAATGTACTACACCTTTAAGAAGTGAACCTATATTTTTGGTTTGTATCCAAAAATCAATATTAATTCTCAATCCATAAACTTTCGATAAATATTTGATAATTTGGTTATTTGAAATTGAAATTTTCCACTTCAAAATAATAATAATATATATATATGGTTAAGCTTTAACGAATAAATATTTGAAAGTAAACTCATCGAATGGATATGCAACTGCATGGAAAGCAATTTAACTTATTTTTTGTTTTCATTTCTTAACACTTCAAATCTAGTAATCATTTTCCCCTTTGATTTTTTGTTTCTGGTTCAACAATCAATATACTTAAATAAATAACTAAACCAATATTTTGTTGTGATAATCACAATGTTGTGTGTTTTTTTTCAGAATAAATAAAATAAAATCGAATATTTTAGTAGTTCAAAAATTAAATAAAAGTGCAAGTAAAGAGAAAAAAAACAGTTTTTGATGAAAATTGCACGATAGAAAGAGGCGGCATCAATTGATAAGATGCCATTGAAATGTCATTTTAGCCAATTCAAATTCAATCATCTCCAAACATAAATATTCCATTCAATTTCCAAATTTATATATATATTTAGAATATATACGAATTGTAAACGTGAATGTTTTGAGAGGGGTTGGGTCGGTGATTGAGAGGGTGAGAGAGAGAGAGGGTGAGGGAGAGAGGGAGAGAGAGAGTTTGAATGTTGACATGTTTCACTTAAACGAAAACAGGTAAAATGTAAGAGTATAGATTGATTGGCAATTGGCAATTGGCATTTGCAAATAAACATCAACCATAAATAGTAATAAAATAAATAAATAAATAAAATTGAATTTGTTATTTCATCATCTTCCACCGTCATCACCGTCATTGTCGTCACTATATTTGCTTTGCCACATTTGTGTTGTGTTCAAACCACAACAACAAACAAGCTGAATTGGGGGGGAAAGCAAAAGCAAACAAACACGGAATATAACAACAACAACAACAAAAAAGAAGAAGCCCGAAAGTGTCAATTTATATCTGGTACATTTGTCCAATGTCTTCAACCAAAAAAAAAATAGGAAGAAAATGTTCCGATTATGTGTACACATAGAATTTAGGCAATGTTAGGTTTAACAAATTCATTCATGCGTCCACATTTGCAATGTGATCACCTGGATAATTCGACAATGAAGTGTGGTCCACTTGATCGATCGAATCAAACATCAAGAATAATGGCAAACATATTGGCAAACACATTCCATTCGTTGGTTGGTTCATCATTTTTTTGCTTAAGATAAGACACATCTCTTTTTTTTTTCTTTCTTAACATTCAATAACATTCTCTTGCATCGATAAACACCAATTTCATCCATCTTTCTTTCATTTATAATCGTTATTATTATTATTATTATTATTTTAGTTGCTGTTATTGTTGCTTCATATTTTCTTTCCTTCTTCTTCTTCTTCTTTTTATCGGAAAAACATTGCCAACATTTAAACCGATTATCAACTTTATTTTGGAAAAAGAAACTTAAACCTAAAGCTAAATAGGAAAAAGATGGACATCAAAACATGTTGGATCATAACAACATTTGTGTGTGTGGAAGAATTTGATAACTATTGCTATAAAAATTGGTGCACGATCAATCGGTGATATCGATGTATATAATATGGGAACAACATCAGGCAAGATCAACTTGAAGAATTGGCGATTGTGCTTGTGTGTGTGTGTGTGTTGACGATCGATTGCAAAGAATGAATGGGAATCCAATCGATACACCAAAATGGTTGAATCGATCGGATTAGTCGCATTAAGTCGGCTATCACTTCTTCAATGTGAGAAGGAAAGCTTCACGTTCTCGTTTTTGTATGTTGTTTGCTTTACGATCGAGTAAACCAATAGAAAATGGATTGCCGAGAAAAAAGGAAGAATAAGACAATGCAACATTGAAAATGGAGAATAATAGAATCGATTACCTTTCTATAAGGTCGACATATTGATATATTTATGTTAAATAAGTATATCGTATTTTGATAAGATAAATTTGGTAACGAATATTTAAGAATCTATCTATTGCAAATTATTTTTTAGTGATCTATCCGGCAAGTGATCTAATTCATTTTCGTATTTTTTTTTCTTTTTTTCCGTTTTTTATTATTATCGTTTGCTCTTCAACCAATATATATTCAAAGAATCGATCAATCGATTTAAGGGAAACAGCCACTATTTCTCTCTTTATGATTGTTTTGTTGTATATTACTGAATTCGATATTTTCCTTTCAAATATTCTTTGTCGTCGTCGTCTTCTTCTTGTCTAAAGTTTTCCATTCAATTGTAAATGGACAAAATCGTGGTGTAAATCGTGTGCCATCACATGCTAACTTGCTACTTAGTCTTTTGGAACATATTGTCTATTGTTGTTTTCCAAAAACAAAAAAAAAATGTACAATTGAAAACTGATCACACTTACACACACACACACACACACTAACACACACACACTCACACACTAACACACACACAAAATAGAACAAGTGATTGCTTTGGCACATATGTTTAGCCCATAAACAAAAAAAAGTGTGTGAGAGAGCGAGAGAATAGTATACTAATCATGGAATGGAATAAGCTAAATCAATTCATTGATTGGCATAATTTAGTGTGAAGAAAGAAAACAAAACAAAAAATAAAAAAAAATAAATTACGAATACCACACAATCAATAATGTAATCAACTTGTGTTTGCCGTTTAATACAACACAAACAAAGGAAAAATAATAATATTTTTTTTGACACTATTCGATTAGAGAACTAATAATTTCATTGATTTTAATCAAAAAGAAAAATTAATTGTTGTTATCAATATTGTCATTTAATAATAAATAAATAAATAAATAAAAATGTCAAAACACGAAATCAGAATAGATTAGTCATGTCATAGCATTGATGTCATTGATTCTCATGGAATAATGCAATGCGTGAAAACAACATTCAGGGGAATTTAGGAATACATTGGTAAATTGAACAATTTATTTATCTCTTTTGAACAATTTTCCTAAATTTAATCTCAAATTATCACAAAAAAGTAAACATTAGTATTTATGGGAAAAAATGATTATAAAAATGTGAAAAACATTTTTTCCATCAATCGATGTTTTCAAAACATTACATTGAAAGAAGATTATATTATATATAAAAAAATAAAGAAAGAAAGAAAGCAAATAAAAAAATAACGATCGTCCGCTATATAATCGGAAAACGGGAAAATTTAAGGATAATAAAAAGTAAGATTCACCTTTATACATTCAATATAAATAAAAAGTATTTATTCGCCAATATTATTGATTGGGAAATTCAATCTAATCGCTATTTGTGTTTGTGTGTGTGTGATAGACTAAAATTTGTCGATATATCGTGATCTTATCAATTGAGATGTTCAATTACTATTATGTCATCATTTGACACAACATTTGTCTATATTGCGCGCCACAAATCAGATCGATTCGATACGAAACGAATCAAAAATTGTTAGCATTCAATAATCTACTTATTCTAAGAACGTAATAGAAGAAATTGCAAAACCAAAAAAATAAAATAAAAAATATTGCAATCGCATTGCAATAAACCAAATATGTTCAATTTGTTTCTTAGATCATAAATATGTTTTTCTTATAGAATAAATATATATATATATTTGAATTTGAATGAATGAAATGGAAACAATTTAAATTTAATTCAACAAACATAAATTTTAGTTATCTATCTTTCTCTCTTTCTTTCTTTATTTTTTTTGTAAGAAAAAACGATAATAAAAATAAAATTGATTGCTTCAATTATAGAGTTCAAATGTCTTTTCTTTCTTTCTTCTTTTTTCCAGTATAATTTATATATAAATAAAACTAAAGGTTGTACTGGTTTTTCCCATTATGGCGGCAAATAAATATATTCAAAATAATATTAATATTATTAAATAAATGTCAATTCTATGCAAATCTCCTTTTTGCCACCCAAACAACTAAACGTGTCGTACACAACTATTCTTGTATATACTTTGTCATCGGTTAAGCTATATATATATACGACGTTGATTGGTGTTTACATTAGTTTAGTGATCATAGAATTTGTATCATAAAGAAAGAGAGAGAATCACAGAGAATTCTTTTATATATAAATTCACACAGGACCATATGTCCATTAGAGGTCCATCGACGATTTTGAGCCAATGTTGTACTATTCAAATCCACTTATGTACAAATGTGCCAAAGAATCAAACTGAAATAGATAGATAGATAGATAGATATAGACCAATTCCATTCAATTCAAAGAATCACTATTTCTCACTATTTGCTTCGAAGAAGAATCACCATTCTAATTTTTGTTTTCACTATTATTATTACAATAATGTTTTTGGCAACAGCCGTTTTTGGTCAAAAAGAGTCATGAGGAAAAATGATGAGAAGAATACTGAAAAGATCGGAGGGAAAAGGAAAGATTTTCATTCAATCGTCATCATAATAATGTGTTTGTATATAAATTTGATTTAAATTTCTATCTTTTATACTATATACCATTTATATTTGGATTATAAATTAGATTTGCACAACTTATGGTTCATTGTGTTATAAATGAATTGATTCAAATGTTTGCGTTGACGTTTGTCATCTTAGGATCTTTATATTATTGATTCAATTCATTTTAGATGCAAAAAAAGATGTCATGTTTTGTGGTCAACCAATTCTTTGGGTTGTATATAAAATATAAAATAAATATATGCAAACTCAATGTTGACCAATCCGTTTATTTGCATTGATTTGCGTTTGCTCTAATGCACAAAGCGAACCATAGAACCAAATGGGTAGGAAAATGAAGAACGAGAGAAAGAAGAAAACGATGATTGAGATAGATTTAGATGCAACGAACCAAATAAAAATAAAAATAAAAATAAAATAATAATAATAATAATCTTATTGTGTCATGAATTTAAATGATACTTGAGAAAAAAAGGACATAATTGAGTGAAATTTGAAGATCTTTCAAGATGTTTCAGACTGCTAATATAGATATAAGACGAAAATTTGAGCAACAACAACAACAACAACAAAAATAAAGTACTAAATTATTTAAGAGAGAATGAATATATTTACAATACATAAACTAGGAAATAACAAAGTACCGTTTTACATTTTTGTTTCCTCTTTTTTTTGTTATGCAAATTTGCAAATTTAAACACAACAACAACAAAAAAAATTTATTTCTTCTTCCTACTTCATTTATTCATTCTCACAATGTGCTTCACAACACACACACACAATCTATGATTACATTTATTCAATATACACTTTATATAAGAGGATCAACGGTCATTTACATTTGAACGAACTAAAACGATGATTCTATTCTTCCTTTTTTTTCAAACTATTAATTCAAGAATTAATATTCTTTTCTCTCTTTCGCTCTCTTCAGAATGGTGAAATTTAGGGAAAAAACTAAATAAATCTATAAAAACCAAAGAACGGAAACAATGAAATGTGAAATAGGATTCAGCACGCAAATAAACAAGTATCCAATAATAATAAAAATAAAACTGGACACAATCAAATTCTAAATGATAATATTAAAGTAAATTAATTTATTTTTATCCCAAAAATCATTTTTGTATATATGAGTTTTTGGGTAAAGTATTTATTTCCTCTCTTTTGTTCTTTCTTTCTTTTCAGTGCAAAATGTCAATGGATTTTTGCAATCGAACAATGCAATCAATGTCAATAAACCAATGACATTATGAGGTGAACGTTAATTGAATTCGATGGCAATTTTACTTAAATTGGCATCTTTTTCTTCTCCTTCTTCTTCTTCTCTTTCTTCTTCTTCTTCTTCTTCTTCTTCTCTCTTCATCATCAAATGCAATAAAGTGTAAATAAAAGTGGTAAAATGAAAACATTGGAAACATTGGAATGATTGTATCAATTCATTCAATCATTTGAAATCGATAGCCGGAAGCTTTAACTATTTTCACTATATGTTCTATCCTCTTATTTCCGATTTGATCAAAATAAAGAGAAAGAGAGAAAAAAAAAGTTAAATACAAACAACAAACATAGATAAGCAAAAGAACGAATTTCTATCTTAGTGAAAATAGAATCGCAAATTGATTATTTCTTAACTTCAAAACTGTGTTGCAATTGATAAAATGTTTGCAATGAAGAGGATTCTTCCTTCTTTTTTATTATTATTATTATTATTATTATTATGTACATTTCAGAATCGGTTCGTTGACTCATTTAATGTTCAAATGTTTTTTTAATTCATTTGATTCTAAGTCATATTTGATTCGACTTAAGCCATGAAACTATAGTTCGACAGTCTTGATTTAAGAAATTGATTGCTATAAAAGTAGATTCAAATCATAAATCATAATAATATCATATCCAAACGTTTTGAATGTATAGTGAAAGGAATCGAAAGTGGAAAATTCATTTCAAAATGTGTTTTCCAAATTAATTTCACTTATACCAAAAAAAAGAATAAGAATCGTTTTTCCCAGATTCACTCTGATACATTTGAACTTGAAACAAACCTATTAAAAACTATTCGATTCAATCTGATCTCTTTCTTTCGGTTTTTTTTGGTAATAAGATCAAAATAATGGAAAACTGAAAAAAAACATTTATAAAACATAAATTTTTAATGAGTTACGGTCGGAAAATATCGATAAAGGATTTATGTTTGGTTGAATTACATATTTTCCATTTTTTCTTATATTTATATATATAAATGAACAAAATGAATTGGTGCATTTCCACCAAATTGATTTATTATAAACGATCTTTTCATTTTTTTCTTTATTTCTTCTCCGTCTACATAGAGATTTATTTTAGTTCTTGTTTCGTTCAAATGTAAAAGCACCAAAAAAAAGTTTTTGATTGTGATAAAAATGCAATTAGTTGTAAAGTGATCTTTGAATGGGAAAGTGTATCAAAGTAGTGGAGTGGTGGTCCACTCACTCTCTCTCTCTCTCTCTCTCTCTCTCTCTCTCTCTCTCTCTCTCTCTCACTCTCTCTCTCTCTCTCTCTCTCTCTCTCTCTCTCTCTCTCTCTCTCTCTCTCTCTCTCTCTCACTCTCACTCTCTCACAAAAAAAAA
>CAUYQG010206682.1:0-49878 GCA_963574415.1 Tarsius wallacei | reverse complement strand
TACCTTTATTGATGAAATATGCCCTCTGCTCCCTCCCCTGGCAATTTCCCACTACTTCCAAACCCTTTCTTATAGTATTATGATAATTGTTCAGGATCCACTTATGAGTGAGAACATGTGGTACTCAGTTCTTTGTTTCTGGGATAGATCACTGAGTATTATAGACTCTAAATCCACCCAAGTTTCTGCAGAGCCCAAAATTTTGTTCTTCTTTATGGCTATGTAATATTCCATTGTGGATATTTACCACTTTTTAAAATCTAGTCCACTTTCGATGGGCAGCACGGTTGGTTCCACGTTTTTGCTGTTATGAATAATGCTACAATAAACTTATGTATGCAAGTATCTTTTTTATAGTATGGTTTGAGTTCCTCTGGGCATATTCCCAGAAAGGGGATTGCTGGGTCACATAGAAGGTTGATTTTTAGAAATCACCACACTGTTTTCCACAGAGGTTGTACTAATTTACACTCCCACCAGCACTGTAAAAGTGTTCCCTTTGCTCTGCATTCTCTCCAGCATCTATTGTTTTTGAGTTATCGATGATGGCCATCCTGACTGGAGTTAGGTGGTATCTTAGTGTGGCTTCAGTTTGCATTTCTTTGATGATTAGTGAGGCCGAACAGTTTTTTATTTATTTGTTGGCTGCTCTTATGTCCTCTTTTGAGAAGTGTCTATTAATATCTTTTGTCCACTTTTTTCTTATAAGGCTGTTGTTTTCCTTTCGGCACGTTTGAGTTCCTTGTAGATCTGGATGTTAGGCCTTTGCCAGATATACAGTTGGCACATATTTTTCCCATTCTGTGGACTGCCTCCCCACTCTCTTGATGGTTTCTTTTGCTTTGCAGAAGCTTTTCAGTTTGATGAGGTCCCACTTGTCTATCTTATCTCTTATGGTATGGGCTTTTGGGGTTTTGATCAGGAATTGGTGGCCTATTCCGATTTCTGTAAGGGTGTCTCTTTTGTTTTCTAAGATTCTTATAGTTTGAGGTTTTATGTTTAGGTCTTTGATCCATTTAGAGTAGATTTTTGTGTCCTTTTCTGAGAAATAGTCTTTGATTGCTTTTTTTGTTTAGTTGAAAGGAGAAAAAAAATTCTGATTTGGTTATTCTTCTCCTGCAAATAAATTATTAGGCTCATTCCCTTGAATAGATATATTCCCATCAGAACCAGGAACTGTGTAAATATGATATCTGACTGGACATGTGTACTGACTGGGTGATGTTTCATCTACCTGGCCTCAAGAATTGGCCCCGAGTTGGGAGGCAAGTCTGTGGAGCCAGTACTGTGTTCAACAGAGTTCTTCACCAGCAATGACCCACATTTGTTAAGTATTTATCTTTGCATAGTACTAGATAAGGTGCTGAAGATATAATACAAAATAGCAAATATATGAGAATTTACGTTCTTTCCATCTGTAAGAGCCAAGAGCCCTCTTTAATTGTGAATTTGAAAAATGCATGCTGTTGCTTTCAGTTCATTTTTCTGGTCAAATGTTGAGTCTTATCTTCAAGAGTAGGTACAGAAAATTCCTTGGAAATTACTACAATAGTTACCTGATATTCTGTAGATGAAAAAAAAATGCACATATAAACAGCACATGTTATTACTGACTGAACCATCACCCAGCTAGTTTCTTTTCAAATTTATGGATTATATTGACTTTTGAAGTTTTATTTGGCAGTGGCTTTCAAAGACACTTGACCATACTTGGCAGGAGTGCTGCATTTGAAGTCGGTTCTCCAAGTTCTTTGGGTGCCTTCAAGAGACTTGTGCTTGCATTTTGAAACCATAAGACAGGTATTGGATAGTCCATTTTTTATTTACTATGCCCCCTTTTCTCATGTTTAGACAAAAATAATACTTTTTTTTCCTCATTTCTCATCTGGCATTCTCATTACACTCTCTTCTGAAAGTTTTTCTTTCATCTAATGCATTCTATTGCAAAGCAGATTGAATACCATGTCTGACACCATGCTGAACAAGGCAAGATTTTTCCCTTTGCCGCAGGACCGTGATTTAATCCCCTTGCTTTGACCTACTCAGAGCAGCCCCAGGGATGATATCATTGCAGATTTTTTTTCATAGCAGAAGTTTTTGTATCAAATGTCTAGGACCACTCGGGATACGTTTTCTTGAGTTCAGTGCTTTTTTTAAAAAGAGGATTTGGCAGAATCAGACTTTTCTTCCCTCTCTCCCTATCGTGACAGAATCTGAAATAGACAAACAACTGAGTCACAGCCAATTCTGGAGTCAAGATATTTCAGAAAACTCCTGTTCTTGGTCCAGCATAATTCTCCTTTCTGACATACCCTAGATGTCCTCCCCTCCTCCCTTTTCAGAGAAATATTGCAATGCCCGGGCCCAATTTCAGCATTTACAAGAAAAAAACGCACTTCTCTTCTTTGGGCAATGATTACTTTGTTTTCTTGACTTACAACATGCTCCCTATACCCAAGTGGAAAAACTTTCTTCCAGAACACTCTGTCCTTTCTATTTCCTACAAAGCCTCACTCATGATGGTATATATATGAGAGCCTCTTGCAGCAACCTTGGTGATTATTTCATGTACAGCCAACTTCGCAGCCCCCATTTTGTCATTCTGGATGGAGGCAATCATTTTTGAGTCTTGGTCTTGTCCAGCTTGATTAATTTTTTTCAGTTAGTATTGACCCAGCCTCTCATAAGGAGATAGACACACTAAACCCTTCCAGGGGACAGATCCAGCTCTTTGACTATTTGGGGACAGAGTCCTCAGACAGACATACAACTCTTGTCCTGCTTTGGTCCTGCCCAGATGGACAGTGTTGCAATTACCCACACTTCCCAGCGGCCGTTTCTTCATTACTGAAAGCTGGTCTTGATTGTCTCAGAAGCCGAATTCAATTTGCAGTTCCCCCAGTAACGTGCTGTGATTCATTTGGGGACAAATCTGGATTGAACTGAGTCCAAGTGTCTCTTTTGTGAGACAGAAGGGAAGTATAAGTAGATACTATAGTCACCCAGATGAGTCAGCCAGGAATTCATGAAGTGATTCATAAATCGTTATAAAGACCACTAAAGTCTGCTAAAATGGAGTGCTGTCTGGCTATACAAAGTGGGGTATTATCATTGGGGGGTTTTTTTAGATGTTAAATCAGATGTGAAATCCTTAAAACTGTGCTTTTCTTTTTAGGTTTTGAAAAGGATTCCTTTTTTCCCCCCTCTGCAGTCGGCCAACTGCTAAAGCCATTTTTCATTGATTAGTTTTCACAGATGAATTTTAAAACCACCACAGATGATACCCTGCAATTCTTTGGGGAAATAAAAAATACCTCCCCAAATCCATCGTAGACTAGTTTGTATCCATTATTTCTACTCCCTGGCAGCAAATCAATAATATTTTTCGTGTGAATACAATGAAACAAGCTGTTCTAACGCATCCTTCCTTCTTTGGGAGGTCTGCAGCCGCCGAGGAAGAGAGAGAGGGGGAGAACCATCCAGAACACATACCAGCATTTAATCTAGTTGATCATGTAAACACATAAATTCCTTCTTTTCAAAGTGTTAGCCCCCAGAGCAGTGCTGAAACACACACACAACCACAGTGCTGGCTAGAACGGCTTGCAAGTACTGCACAGATGAAGAGAAGTAAAGAAACGTTTATTATGTGCTTGACTTGCAACACAATCTATTAGTAAATTTTTTCAAAGATCCTTTATCTCTGATTCAAGAGAATTAAAAAAAATAAATTTAGTTAAAGAAATAAATCTGTAAGTTGACATAGAAACACTTGGGGCTTAAGGACAGGGAAAAGGGCCCTACCTGAAAGGAGTCATCCAATTAGAAAGACTAAAGGTACAGAAGAATTCCAGTTCAGGATTGAGCAAATTCATCAACATAAACTGAGCAGCATTTGCATTGCTAGATTTTTTTTTATAAAGGTAGTAAAATTTTTGGTATGCCTTTCCATCAGCCTGAGATACAAATTAGAAGCCCAGAAGCCCTCGGGGGTTCGCTTTTATTCCTCTCGCTCCCATCCCCTGCTTGCTTTGCAGCTCCATTAGAAAGGTCTTTCTTATCCTTGTGACTTGAAACAAAGCATTTCACCTATATGAACCTCTTTTTTTCTCATCCCAAACGGCGGCGCTCCAGTACCCCTTCCAGCTAGAACATTCTACAATTATATGAATTTGTGAAGTCGAGATACTCCATTAGAAAACTCAGTACCCCAAGACATGAGACCCTTACACATGACCAAGACTAAATGCCCTTAGAACTAGAGTATTAGCCAGATGGATGGATATGCCACTTTCTTTGAGCCCTAGTTTCCATATCTGAATAGTCAAGGGAGTAGAGATTTTTAAAGAACTCTATAGGGTATGATGGCAACTTGTATACCTAATCCTGAATTGTACCCCACATCTTTAAAATAAAAAAAAGAACTCTATAAGTGTTCTAATATGGTGCTAGAAGCACAGTCTTATATAGCCCTCAAGCACTGGGGTACATGCTAATGTCAGGGATGCCTTAAATGCGCATTCTGTTTAGACCAGTCATTTCATAAACATGTACGGATCACCCACAAGGCATCAGGCATGCGTTAAGTACTGTGCTATCCTTAACTTCCCAATTTAAAATTTTTCCTAATATATTCTCACCCTTTGCTATCCTATCCTTTATTTTCCTCCTTAGCATTCATTTTCCTCTAACCCAGTACATAGTTTACTTACTTAAATTCTCTCACTGTTTGTTTCCCCTCACTAAAAATACAAGTTCCACAAATACAGAGATATGTGTTCTTTGTTGCTCTATCCCTGGTACTTAGAAATAGTATCACGCATTTGGTCAGTGCTTAATAGATATCTCTTGAATGAATAAACAAATGTTATCTCACATCTTACAATCCTCAGTGAGAACTGAGATTGTCTTTATTTTACACTTGAAATTGGTGCTGGGAGGAGCTAGGGAATTTACTCAAGATTACGCATCTTGTAAGGAACAGAGTCATGATCCAAGCCCAGGTAGGTGTGACTCCTGCCCTGTTCGTCTTCTACTTCGTCTATCTGCTTGTTCTGCCATACCCACGTGGACCTCAGCAGTCTACGTGACTCGATTGGGACCTGTTGATCTGTGGCACAGTCTAAGATTGAGTGCCGCCGGCCCACCTCACTGCAAGTTGAGGAATTTGATGATAACAGAGGGTGGGGGTTGGGAAAGAAAGGAAGGAACGTGACCAAGTAAACATCCCCAAATAATCAGGCATCCTCTGAGGTGTGTATAAATATATATTTGCCAAAACCTTGTAAGTGTGTCTCTACCAGAGAATTGTTCTAATGAGGTTTTAAAACTTGTACCCCACCTTTTTTTTCTTGGTAAATCATTGCTCTTGTTAAATTTATACAAACTCCTCCACCAAATGAGTGGAAATGGTTGACTTAGTTCTCTGGTTTGCTTTTGTATGATCTGTTTCTGGTAAGCAGTGATTTTTTTTTTTTTCTGGTCTGTTATGGGCCTCTTTACAGAGCAATCATCTGTCATTTCAAAGAAATATAAAAAGCTAAAGAAGAGACAAGTAAGCTGTGTACAGTGAAGTCTTTAAAATGTCAACTGCAGATCGGCAGCTGGGAAACAGGGTTAGACCTAGAAAAGATTTCAGAAGGTCTCGCTTCTGGCTCTTGCACGTGCTGTAACTCAAGATGAATGAGACTGATGTCATCTTGGTCTGACATAATTAGGGAATGAGATATTCCATAGGGAAAAAAAATTGCAAATAACTACAGTTTATCCTCAGCATCGAAATTTTTTGTTCATTTACTTTAGCGTCAAAAACATTAATTCACCTTTTGATTTAAAAAAACTCACACAGAAATGAAGAACTGAGTATCACATGTTCTCACTCATAAGTGGACCTTGAACAATTATCGTAATACTATAAGAAAAAGATTGGCAGTAGTGGGAAACTGCCGGGGGGAGGAAGGATGGGATTAGCAGTAGTGGGAAACTTGAAGGAGAGTGGGGGGCACACCTCATCAACAAGGATAACTGCATAATGAACGTTTGTATACCTAACCCTGAGTTGTACCCCACATCTTTAAAATAAAATTTTTTTTTAAAACTCACTTTTTGGGGACAGACTATCCAGAGCATATTCATTTTGATATTTTTGTGTATTTTAAAGAAATAAGGTTGGAAAACAGGTGCTGGCGCTTAGAAAATGGGGTTCTAAGGCTCCTACACTACCTTCAACAATAGTAAGAGTGGTTCATGTTTTTCTTAGGGAGCATCTGTTTAAGTATACATGTTTTCTATCTGTTTGTTGTTCACTTTTGCACCTAATGACCTCAAACTACTCTACTCAGTTTCTTGAGTTGTCTTTTTTTTTTTTAATCACTTACTTGGCATCTTTCTTGTCAAGTGTTGTCAGTGATTATTTTTGGACACTCCCAGGGGCTTTGCCTGGAACAACAGGAATCTCTTTCATTTTCTCCATACCTCTCCTGTTCTCTTGCCCCTGATTTTAATTTACTATTTCTACTCTACTACGAGTTGGTTAACAAGTAACAAAGTTTATAAAAATAAATTTAAATTGATAGGATATGAAAGATTTTTCAATAAAATATTATAGTGTTTTTAGATGGCAACAAAATTAACTCTGTCTACTGTAATTGAAAATCAATCCTATTTATACACTCACTTCTTATGCTGGACTTTTTAGTGATTAATTCTTATTTACTTCCTTTTTTCTTAGCAATTGTCTGGATAATCATGATCACTTCCTTTTACAGTTTATTTCCTTATACATATAAAAGTTAAAACTTTTGTACTATTTATTTCCTTTCCAAATCAAAGCTTACTTTAAGTGTATATTTGACTTAGAATAGTTTATATTTAAATTATTACTAATATTTTATATGGGATGATATTCTATGTTTTGAAATTATATTAACTTTATACCATATGATCTCATTGATTTGAATAACATAGAAGAAAATCCAATCAGAATTAGCAAAAAGCAAAATATCGAGTCAGTTAAAGGCATAATATTTTATTCTCCCAGGTCTCTGAGATAGCAGTGCGAAGGCCTTGGTGGGTATCTACCATATTTTCTTTCTTTACTCAATGTTATTATAATGAGTAATATTTGGTGGCCAAGAAAGCCTGGCCAGTGTTTGGAACTTGCATGAATGAGTAGATAAGAATGATTTGTAATTAGCATATAATTATCCTAGAATCACATATTTGCAGAATCTATATGTAGATATACTTGCCTAGCCACACATCCCTGTGCCCCATCAGTCCTCAGCAGCAAGAAGGTAGCAGAGGTGCCAGAAGAAAGACTGGAAACCATCTAGGTCATGTTGCATCTTTTATTCCAGAATGAGGAAATAGAATTAGGGAGCCAGTCAAAGGATCTTTCTCCTTTGTCCATAAAATGAAATTGAGATGCCAACAACGACTGTTTAATAGTGGTATAGGTTGCCTTGCAATTCAAATCCTCCCTCCCTCCATCCCTGGGGATCTCTTCCAGGGAATTCCGGGATTGAGTGGTAATGTAGACTCCTTCTGCCCCTAAAGTCTGTGATCCTGCAATTCCTCAGAGTGTACAATTCCTCTCCCCCACAACCTCAGAGCGCATTGTAAGACATGTTAAGGACATGTTTCCCCAGAAAATAGCCTCCATATGAGGAATCCTGGCATAAGAATTTTACTAGATGTTCTCAAGGCATTGCCAGGATTTTTTTGCTGTTTTTTCTCTCAAGGCTATTCAGCACATCTTTTTAGGATAATTCCAATTAAGATGATATGCTTGTAAAACATATATTTACCCAACACAGGACACTCAGTTACTATTCCTTTTCTGCGGAATGAAAATGCAGATGATCGATTTGCATCTTAACCCAACTAATTTGTTTAATCCTACTTACTTCTTTTCTCTAGAGGTTAACAAGTCCAAATCCTCCCTTCTTGGTTCTTACATCAACTTATATAGCCTCATCACACCTCACAAGGGAAATGCAAAAGGGACATGGAATTGTGTCCCCTGCTTTCTTACGGCTGTAATGCAAATGTAGAAGCTCTGATTTATTAAATATTCTGGTTCAGAATGTTTCCAATCACTTTATAAACTTGACTGGCTCATCTTCCCTTTTTATAATCTACGGCCCTACACCAAAGCCCAGCAAAGTGAAGTTATTTGTTCCTGTGAAATAAGCAATGTAAGCAGATGGTGACCTAAACATGTTAGGGCAAAACAAAGCCTGTCTTTCTACACAGTGTAAGAAACAACTGATTAAAAGTCTTCAGCTTACTGGAACTTTTTGAGGGAACTAAACAGTTCATCACCAGTGTAGTTTTCCTCAAAGTTATTTTGCTGCTTCATTTTATTGCATGGACAGACTCCATGCTCCTTTCTTCACTATACTTGTGCCAGTCACCTGCTGAACTGGCACATGGGAGATCCTTTAGACATGCCATTGGACATTGCCAAACTTTAACATTGTTCTCGTTAGTACACCTTCCCTTCAATGTTGGAAAGCATGAGCTGTCATTTCCACCTAGGAAGTCAGACCCTGCCAATTTTCCTTTACAACTGGAAGATCAGTATGCAGTCATTCATTTTATATCCCAGGTTACTTGATGATGTCACCTTATTTAAACTCCAATATGTGCCTGCCCCAGAAACTACCCGTAGTTTTACTCTGATTGGTGTATGTAACTCCTACATTGTATTACCATTACACTCTCAAGGAATGTTCTTTGCCAAGCATAGAACCCACACAGATCTCTTGGGTTCTGGACTTCAAACCACACTTGATCTTTGAGGTTTAAGTTGATTTTTTCTTAGCAAAAGAAAATGCATTGTTTAAAAAGAATAGGATTAGAGAGGTTCATAATGAAGACTTGTAACAACACTTCTTGGACCTCAGATATATCTTACAAAACAAAATGTTTATGAGCTAAGTGTAAATGTTTCAGAAACATAAGGATCAAATTTCCCCTGAAATGCAAATGGATTTTAAAAATTAGCCGAAAAAGGGCTTGGCAAAAGATGTGCTTTGAATTTCACCCAGCCCAGTGTATTTGAAATGAAGTTTAAGAATCTTGAAAAATCCAAACTGTGACTAGGTTTTCCCTGAGTTGGTCTCTTTGTCTCAATATCTCAATTGAGAATTCAGTGGTTAAAGAGGGTGAGAAAAGTCTCAATGGTTTTTTTTAAAGGACTTGTCACACTCTTGGATAGCCAGAATGGGAAGTTAGAATTTGGCTTTGTAGAGTTTGTCTTTGTTTCTGCTATTTTAAGTCCCTCATGTTTCCTTTTACAATTGTTTTCTCAGGTTTGCACCTTCTGCTCCATCTCCTCACCACATCAGCCCCCGGAGAGTTCCAGCTCCTTCTTCGATACTGCAGAGAACACAGCCTCCCCATACCCAGCAGTCATCAGGTTCTCACCTGAAGTCCTATCAACCAGAAACAAACTCTTCTTTTCAACCAAATGGTATCCATGTCCATGGTAAGCAAGGAGCCCGTAGTTCATGGAGTTTTGAAAAAGTGGCATTGTGCTGTTGCTTTTAATCAAGTGTCTTAGTTACCAGTTGTGGATTTCAGATGTTCTTTTCTAAACAAGACTTAGGCTTTTATGACTTTCCTCTAAAATTTCACACTAAATAAGGCATGAAATCCTACAGTATTTTCCTGGCTTTGGCTCTAAGATGATATGACTTATGACACTCCAGACTAGTCAGCTGAAGGTGATGATCCATTCGCTGACTAGTGTCTAATACCTTAGTGATAGCATCTTGTTCCTAAACAATAAACAACCCATGTAAAAGGAAACAACAGGAGTCGTTGTGCCCAGACATTCATTCCTCTTTGCTCTTAGGTCTTTCCCCTCATTCCTGTATGCCCACATCCTCTCCATCCTTCAAGGCCCAGATAGAATGTTGCCTCCTTTCTGAAGCCTTTCCTGATCCCCGAGCTGGTATAACTCTCCTGGTTTTAAACTCTAATTGCCTATCACCTGCCTCTCTCTGACAATATGTGTGCTCACTCTACCTTGCTATTTTCTCATCTGTAAATAAAATGTACCTTCATTGTTAATGTGTAAAGT
Organism: Tarsius wallacei; assembly: GCA_963574415.1. Taxonomy (NCBI): domain Eukaryota; kingdom Metazoa; phylum Chordata; class Mammalia; order Primates; family Tarsiidae; genus Tarsius; species Tarsius wallacei. Next base: position 39,788 of record CAUYQG010206682.1, on the reverse strand, counting down.
TTTTCTGACGTTAGAGTTTTCTGACTCATTGTATCTTTTAGGGAACTTGACATAGTTCTTCATGTGTAGAAAGGACACACAGATACTTGGTAGCCGAGTGGAGGAAGAAAAAGAGAGAAAGCAAGCAAGAGAAATCATACTGATTTTTAAAATGTGCAGATCTTGTGTTTAGTGGGGAACATGCATGGAGAACTAAGTCTGGCTTAACTTCTTTTCTTTACTTAAACCCACTTTGCCAATTTAGGCCCCATATCTTGGTGAACACCCATAGAAAGTTGAATTGCCAAGTTATATAGACTCAGATTGTCATTACCTTTTACTTCCTGGGACAGTCAGAACTTCTGTATAGACAGAGGAGATACTGTACATTTATGCTGAGTGTTTCAACATCTAAAAAATATAGCACTCCTCCATCTTTCTCATGCTGATTCCAGAATTTTTGCCCTATAAGTTATTACCTGGAATTAATGGGTAGTATTCTCAACCACATCTAATCAGTATTCAACCTGAGTATGAATGGTTTCTCAAGATGGCAGAATCAAGTGGTACTGTGGAGCTAGGCTTAGATGAGAACATCAAAGTAAAGGCCTGAAGAGCAAAGAGGAGACCACATAGAAACAGTGGCTGGCTGTAGGAAGGAAAAGTCCTTGAGAAGCCAGGGCCCTGGTGCGGACTCCAAGTTCCATCTGTCTCCTCTCCCTACTTCCCCAGTGTAACCACCCAAACCCTCTGTTCCACAAGAAAACTTGGACATATACTGTTCTTTGGGTCTAAGGTAATTTTACCTTCTCCTGTCTATAAATTTCTTCTCAAGCTTAAAATACATACTTATTCAATCAAGAAATATTTCTTGAGTGCTTATTACACACAAGGTAAGGCGTGTGTAAGAAAGACAACTTAAACCCTCTGCCTGCTGGCCCAGTTAAGGAGCTTATCTACTGTGGCAGAGACCCAGGTGCCCTGTGTTGTGAAGCCATCCTCACCCCTTCAGGCAGGAGGTGCACAGCCTGAGTGTGGGCTATCTGTAATGCGGAGTGGGTCCTTGATTCTGGAACACACATTTTTCACCTTCACATTTTAACATCACTGAAATCTGGACATATCTCGCAGTTGGTGGCATCATACAATTGGCAGTGATTTTCCTTTCTGGTGCTGTCTAGAATAATGGAGCATTTCACTGTCGATGGTGTCATAGTTCCAATGAAATGAAATATAATGCACTTTGATTACCACTGTGAAACACATTTTTAAAAATTTAAAAATTAACCTATGTGTAGAAAAAAATGAAAGGAAATTTTCCAAAATATTAATGGTTTTGTATCAAGGTAGTAGGATCATAAATAATTTCTTCATTCTAAAGAAATTTTTAAGAAGGGATTTTGGGATTAGGCCAATTTGAAAGCAAATACTAGTTTACTCTGAAGTGCGTAATTTTGAATAAATTATTGAGTGTCAATTCATATTCGTTCAGTTGGAGAGTTTCATCTATCTTCTCTCAGTTGTTATGAGCATATGACAAGAAAAGTGTCTGTCACAGAGTAGGAACTTAATTAATTTAATGCTGTTCCTTCTATTCTCTTCTTTTTTGCTAATAGGTATAGTGTTTGTAACCCTAGGTCAAGAATAATACTTGGTGCAAAGTAGGCATGAAGCAAATATTTACTGAATAAGCAATTGACAGTCTCTCATTTGACAAATGAATAATGACACAAGAGGATACAACAAATGGGATCTACACTCTCATCTTGCCCTACCTCTTGGCAAAATACTCTTCTTTTTTTAGGTAAATAATGAATATATTGCCAACTTGATGTTGTCGAGTTTTTTTTTTTTTTTTTTAACTTTCACATTTTAATTGTTAAAAAGTTGCTGAGCATGGTTGCTCATGCTTGTAATCCTTTGGTAGGCAGAGGTGAGAGAGGATTGCCAGAGCCCAGGAGTACGAGACCAGCCTAGGCAACATGGCAAGACCTCGTCTCTGCAATAAATAAATAAATTAGGCAGGTGTGGTGGTGCATTCCTATAGTTCCAGTTACTTGGAAGGCTGAGGCAGAAGGATTACCTGAACCCAGCAGGTCAAGGCTGCAGTAGCCATGATCATGCCTGCTATACTGTAGCCTGGGCAACAGAGTCAGACTCTGACTCAAAAAATAAATGTATGGCCAATGACAAACTGCTAACATCAACCCTAAAAGTAAATTCAAGATGTAGTTAGGCAAATTGAGAAATCATGGCCCTCCAGGAAGACAGGCAAGTGGTTGCTGCAATGAGGTAGCAAAAGGAAGCCATCCATGTGGTAGCCACCAGGTCACTGCTGGGAAGTAAAGGATAAGGACCTAGATGCAGCTTTACTCCCTCCTCCAGGTATTTTTCTGAAAATGTTCTTCTGGAACTTTGTAGGCACAAGCATTTCTCATCAACTACTCTTTAAGGTAAGGACAAACTGTACTGTTTTTCAAGCAGGTGATACAGTGCTGGGAGTGAGACAGGGCCTCCTTAATGAGTTGTGTTTATTGGTCGTGTCTTTTGTTGGATTGTTACCAAATGCTATATAACTCCATCCAGCTTTTGTTGGATGTGTTTGCTGGATGGAGTTATATAGCATTTGGTAACAGGGAACTTCATCCCCTAATAAAACTCGGTTTTTAAAGCCCCAAGCAGCATCAGGGCTGCTAACACGATAGCGGCAGTGAGTGTTTGTTCTCTCTTTCAAGAAGTTCACAGCTTTAATGAGCGTCGTCACCCCCATCTCCTCTGTACTCCCTGCAGTAGGTAGAGGTCAGGGAGAAATGTCATCACTGTATTTTTAGAGATGGAAACTGAAACATGTAAGAATACAAAACGTTTAGGCATTGCTACCTTGGCAAACTACACAGGCACCCTTAACAAGAGGTTCACATTTCCAAGCCACATTCTTAATCAGCAGCATGTTTCTAAGTCAAAGGCACACCAAAATAAATATGTATTTATGTTTGTTCCATGGGGAAATGTAAATGCCTGTATGTAGACACTGTTGCATCATATAGAGCCATAAAGGGTTATAACTCAGAAGGGCTATGGTCTTAAAGATGAAGAAGATGAGGTCCATTGAATTTTGTTAATTATGCCTTACCAATTGACACTGAACCTAGACATTGTGTGCTCTATGTATATTTTTACTAAGAGGGATTTTTGTAAAAGACATCCTTTGAAAACATTAATAGCACCACTTTTTCAAGTTTCCTCACCTAGTGAATGGCCCAGGACCAGTGATCAGTTTTGTTGATTCTGCACACACTTCACTCATTCATATTGCCTTCATTAGTCAGAAGGATCAGGTATTGCTTCCTTTAATGTTTGAATGTTGATGGCATTTACAGGTCTCTGTTTGGGTGACATCTCCAAGGCAACTACTTAGTACAATTAAGTCCTTTATTTTAGAGATAAACATACAGACACTCTTTCCAATCATGTAAGCTTGTTTTTCAGTCTTTTCTTTCTCACTAGTACAATTCTCTTGCCCAGACAAGCTTCAGAATTTTGCCTGGATTAGTTGCCTGAGAGTTGATATTTGTACATTTTGTTGTGTTACTAATGGATAATTTCTTTTTAAATGCCCTATTCACTCCAGGATATTTGTATGCCATGGGAATTTCTACAACAGCATTTTCACAACCGTCTTGCTTCTAGGCCCATCAAGGAGAAGCCAAGTTCAATTCAGCAAGTGTTTATTGGTCACCCACTATGTGCCAGGCAAATATGAGTGTCATTTAATCTATGTGCTGTGAATCATGCAACAGTAGAAGGTGTGAAAGGCACCTGATATATTCAGAAGAAGGTGTCAGAGAAGGGTTCATAGTGGTGATGTTTAAATAGGGTCTTGAAGACAAATAGCTCATTGGACAGACCAGGTGGGGAGAAGCAGTCCAGGCAGAGGGGAAGCAAAAGTCACAGGTAAGAACATAAATGACAGTGTGGCATATGCATAAAGGGAAGAGCCAAAGGGAGTTTGTGTATGGCTGGAGTGCACATTTAAGCCATTGAGTGGAGGAGGAGGAGGAAGAGCCTGGAGGGCTAGCAAGACCAGCTCCTAAAGGGTGTGTGTCACGATAAGTGTAATTTTACAGAATGATGTAGTCAGCCTGGTATCTTAGGAGAGTCGTGTAGAGTGCCATATTGAGAATGGACTGAGAGAGGTAGAAACATGAAGCAGTCAATGTTGGGGCCACATGTACAGAACACCCAAACAGTGACTTAATAAGGAGTTCAGTTCACTTAGATGCAACTGGTGAATAGGGGAATGAGGTCAGGATAATGAGGAATTGTGTTTGTTCACACACTCTTTTCTAGACAAGGAATAGCAAGACAAGAAAATGAAAAAACCCTCAGCCGAGCTGCTTCATAGGCAGGAGCCCCTTTCAGCTCTATTTTAATGCAATTTAAAATAAACATGACCCTGGGAGCTCCCTCCCCCAGAAAGGTGCATACCCAAAATTGCACGTCCCTCAGCCTACGGCAAGTCACGCTCCTTCCTATGTTCTAGGCTCTACTATCACCTGCTGTCTCAGTACCTGCAAGGCAATATTCCCAGCCAATTTTGGGGGGCACTGAACTGGCTGCCCCAGCTGCCCAGATTCCCTCTTGAATGTTTTGTTACTTCTGTAATGAAAAGGTTTCATAGATTTTTGAGTGGTCTATCGCAATTCTAGTTTTCCCAAAGATCCTGTTATTTTTTTTAATATGCATTAGTACAGAGCACAAGACTTTTCAGGGTTTATTTATTGTGGTATAGCAGCAATACCAGTGTATGAATTTATTCTCCTCACATGACAAAATGTCTAACAGGAAGCAGTGGAGGGTGGAGGAGCAGCCACACAGAGTCAACGGTGTCCAAGCCTCTTCCTGTTTTTCTGTTTTGTCATCTTTAACAGGTATTTTTCATTCCTCCTGGTCACATTGTGAATGCTGATATTCTACAAATCTTGTCCAAGTTTTAGGCAGAAAGGAGGTAAAGAGTAAAGGACGAGTGTACCCTAAACTTAATCACATGGCAAGGGAGTCTGGGAAGATGGATGTTTTAGTGCATTGCCATGGTTAACCGAACTGAGGTTCTATTAATGTTCATTAGAGGCCAGGCACAATGGCTCATACCTGTAATCCCAGAACTCTGGGATGCTGAGGCGGAAATATCGCCTGGGCAACATAGCAAAGCCATGTCTCTACAAATTTTTTTTTTTTAATTAGCTGGGTATGGTATCATGAACCTATAGTTCCAGCTACTCAGGAAGTTGAGGTGGGAGGATATCTTGAGACCGGGAGTTGGAGGCTACAGTGAGCTATATGATCACATCACTGCATTCCAACCTGGGCAACAGAGTGAGACTTTGTCTCTAAATAATAATGATGATGATGATGATGATGATGTTTACTGGATAAGCACACTGAAGAGGCACACCAGGGATCTACCAACACTCTCTGGAGGGGTTTTCTAATCTGTACAATGGGACTAGTAAGACCTATCTCACAGACAGATTCATTCACACCACCTCTCCTCTTGGAGGTCAGTGGTAGAGCTCAGAGGCCTCTTTCTGGGGGTTCTGCCCCATTTCTTGCGCCTCTCTTCCATTCTCTTAGGTTTCTGTACTTTCAACTGCTTTCTCTTGTTTTCACCCCTGTGGAGTTTCCAGTTGCCAACACAAAGATTTCTATCAGCCATGGTCCAGTTATTAGATTTCATCAGGAAAACACCATGAAGCTGCCTCCTTGGCTTGGGCCATTTGATATCAACTCAGCAGCAGTGGGAAGTGGAGCCTTCTCTGTTGGTCACGGCTCCTGTGGTTCCTAAAGTGTCTTTCTCATGATTTAAAGCATTCCCTGCCTGGAGGCCCCCAAAAGCAGGCCAGTCAGCCCCCAGACAATGGAGGCATTTTCCTACCTCAGTATGGAGCTGTAAGCTTGTCAGCTCAGTCCAAATTGACTGCAACAGGAAACAAAGGGTTTCTAGCCACCAACAGGCCTCCAAGAACAAAACACTTTGTAAATGTCTTGTCCACCAAAGAGCCAAAGCATCTTTCAAACTATAGAAATCTCAGAGCATTGATATTTAAATGACTGTGAGGTGGCAGGTACAAGTTTAGCTAACTTCTTCCTCTGTTGGCTGTTTACTCACAGTGATTATGCAATGGCACCTTCCAGGAAGAGTCCTATGGGTTATAGCCACACTGATCTATTGCAGGGGATTTGTAGTGTTAAATCTTTAAAGGTTATTTTTTTTTAAGGCAGATGTTAAAGTCCATAAACATACTCCCCTCCACAGGAAATTTAGTCACAACTGCAGATGTGAGGTTATGCAATAAAGTGGTAAGTCAAGAAATCATATTGCTTAGAACTTCAGTATGTGTCACAACTTCTTGAACTCTCAGAAAGACAAACAGAATTGATTATAAATCTACAGTGTAATAAACTTCCTGAGAAAGTTGTGACATATACACAAAAGAAATAAGGCAATGAGTGCACTTCATGTTATTCTGATGTTATCATCAGCAGTCATAATCAGGAATAATTTTCCATATCAGCCATGATGTTATTAATGCTTATATAGTACTAGGGATTGATGATTAGATTCAGAGAAATCCTTAATTACACTCATATACTTAATTACTGCAAAATTACCCCAAGAACAATTTTACATAAGTACTACTTGATAAATTCTGACAGTGTGCTAATTCTGAAAAACAAAAGTTAAATTTAGGTGTGTATGCAGGGTGCCATCAGCATTTCAGCATGTTGGGTTTTGTGGGAGAGGTGTGAGATGGTCACTTAACCAGAAAAGCTGTTTGAATGATTGATTATGGAAATGACTGAACTGTGAATAAGCTATATATTTAACTAAGCATCTGCGCATACAAGCATGAGCTCGTGCATGTGGGTGCACCCATACACGCAGATTAAACCCACCAGATTAATGGCCATGTTTGATCAATAAGGATATTAAGATGATGGAAGTAACTAACCACCAGTAAGTTGTAAGTTGCCTCAGGACAGGGACTGTATCCTCCTATAATGTTTTGCACACAGCAAGTGCTTAATAACAGTTCATTGAATAAATACGAATGCACGGAAATAAGAGAAAGAGGAAGAAAGAGATTTTTGCTTATGGCTTCTTAGATGGATTGGTGGAGCCAACTTTTGGCAAAAATGTGACTTACAGTCAAGTTTTTAGGGTTCCTATTTCCTTTGGGCACTTTTCTGCCTATTTCCTTGTCCCCCTCTTTAGCTACCCAGTGCTGACCAACTTCTGAGACCTCTCAACAGAAATTGTAGGATGATTTAATGATTCACTTACACATTAAGGTAAATTTAACATGGAATTCCTTCACGTGAGTATATGCATTTTAAAAGAGAATACCTGAAACACAATTGGTAGAGTCTAGTAGTGAAGGTCTGGGTAGTGACTGCTCTGTGGGAGAGGTATTTTGAGACATTCTGAGTGTCTATTAATATAAGTCCCTTGATTCCAAAAGCATTTTTAGTTTTCAAAGCATTTATAGCCATTAGCTTACTTATCCCCAAAATGGTCATATTAGTTTAGAAGAGGAGATTACCAGTAGAAGAGATTGTCACTTGTCCAAGAGTAAAGGAAACAACAGATTGTAGGGAAAAAACCAGAAAAGGACTTTGGAGGCAGGGAGATGGGAGATCTGAACTAGAATCCTATGAGCAGGTCATGAGATGTTCTGAGTTTTCTAGCTATTGCCTTTAATGAGGGGCAATACTCTTTCACAGTAGGTACAAAAATGAGAGAGAAGGCCTAGACCATGGTAGATGCTCAGTTCGTTACAGCTGTTATCATTGCTACTGTTATTTTTCTACTGTGTACTAGATACTGTGTGCTCGGTATGTCTACGTACCCTAGCTTCCCAGATGAGACTACATAAGCAATTAAGCACCTTGTTCCAAGTCACATACCTAGTGAGTGTCAGAGGTGCTTATAACCCATTCTGACCCCAAAGCCCTACACTCATTCTACTTTGTGATGGTGCCTGTAGATCCAGTGCTATCCAAGTTTTTAGTTGCTTGGAAATTATTTTTGCATGAAAGTTAAGTGTGGAATCATAAATATGGGATTTTTTCTAGGGTTCAAATTCTACTGGCAATACAGTTACCGTTACTTGCAGAGCAAAGTCATTTCCCACCAACTTTGCCTGTCTTTGGTCACTGATAGCTAAAATGTGTTTGTTTTTTTTTCTGTGTCAGGCATCATAGTGAATGCTTGTCGTGCCCTTGCTCACTGAGCCTCATCACAACACTGTGAAGAAGGCATTGTTTACCCCCATCTTATGGATGAGGCACTGAATCACTGCGGTGCCCAGGATTTCTTAGTAATGAAATGGTGGAGCTGGAAATTGCACCTCGGACCGACTCCATCCAGATCTGTGCTCTTAATCACTCTGTGATGCTGCTGCTAAGCCTTTGATTGGAATTGTCCCTGTAGGGAAGGGAAAGCTCCCTCTCTAATCGCCCCGACGGTGTTACCCCACTGTGCGTGTGCATGTGCGCGTGCACTTGTGTGTATATACATGCTCTCATGTGCCATGTTTGCTCAAACACAGGTTCCCTGGGGGAAACTTTGGCAGTCCGATTACTAAACCAACAGACATGGGTTCCTGCCGCAGACAGCAGAAACGCTTGCTACTATCCTGCCTATTGTTCACAATGTATTTTCCCTTTAATAAATCTACCTTTCTTAATTAAAAACAAACAAACAAACAGACAAACAAAAAAAACCCTTGGTCCCTGAGTTATTAGCACAGTCCTTAAATGCAGTTCAAAAATTCTTACTGACTTTTTAAATTATAAAAGAAATATTTTGCCTTTTAATTTTTTTAAGTACTCACAGTATTTAAGCCTATAAAGAGTTGAAGTCCCTCCCCAGCCTTATGCTTACCCCGGTGACTGCCCAAAGGTAACGACTATTAAGGGAGTGAGTATTCTTTTCGACCTTTTTAAATGCTTCAAGAAAGGAAATGTATATGTGTATATGTACTTACATGCACGTATGTGTGTGTATGTGTGCGTGTATGACCATATGGCATGTTATAAAACTGGCCTCACGTTCTTCACCTCACTTTCTGTATTTTGTTTTATGACTTACTCTTTTTCTTTAATTTAGCAAATTATATACTTTTGCTCTCTAGGTCTGTGAATAGATAGATCTATTTCTTTTTTATTGTATAATGCTCACAGAAATGCATCATCATTCTTTTTTACCATTACCCTACTGATGGACACTTAAATTTTGTACATTTTTTGCTTTTTTTTTTAGCAATGCTATGTTAAATCTCCATCTATACACACACACACACATATATATACACATATATATATGTATGTGTGTTTACACAAGCACTCTTGTACACATATATCTTTACATACTTTCTCAGGAAATATCTTTGAAAGAGAAAACTGCTGGATTAATGGGTGTGCACATTTTAAATTTGGATGGGTACTGCCACACGTTCTTTTACAAAGGCTATACCAATCTTGACACTCACCAGCAGCACATTTAGAGTGCCCGTTTTCTCACACTGGGTGTTAGTATTTTAATCATTGCCAATTTGTGCAGCAAAAATTCATGACTTCAAAATTTTGTTCCTTTAATTAGCAATGTGATTGAGCATCTTTTTATATTTTCATTGAACATTCAAGGCAGTTTAAATAATAGAAGGGATGAAGTAACAGGAACTATGATTTGGGTTCTTTCACCCTGCCAGGCAAGTTGTGTCATTTGCAGCATGACAATTTGCAGTCCTGATTGGAACTCAAAAATTTATTGATGACAATATTTAGAAAATCTCCATTTCATTGACTATTGTGACTTCTCTGTCAGCGTAAAAACACCTGTAGAAAAATGTTTAATGAACTTTATTATAGATTTAATGCCTTTTCGTTCTTTTGGGAAAGTAATGACATCTTTTCTTTTCTTTTTTTTTTTTTTTTTTTGAGTTGGAGTCTCACTCCATCGCCCAGACTGGAGTGCAGTGGCCGCTCTCGGCCACCGCAGCCTCGACCTGCTGGGCTCCGGTGATCCTTCTGCCTCAGCCTTCCAAGTAACTGGAACTACAGGCGCGCACTACCACACCTGGCTAATTTTTTGATTTATTGTAGAGATGAGGTCTCGCTTGCCCAGGCAGGTCTCGAACCCGCGGGCTCAGGCAATCCACTCACCTCAGCCTCCCAAAGGCATATGACGTCTTTTCAAGAGCAAGTATTCTGTCTTATATCTGAAACTCATGAAGTTGAGCCTGTAATGAAGGGAACTCTTAAAATCAATTAATTGTTTTTCTTGTAATTCTATTTTAGGAGCTGTTTTACTGAACCTGTTTAGAGCTGAACATGTTAATGACAATCTGTGTCTTGTAATTCTTGTATTTTTAACTGGAATTTTCCTTGTAAATATGGTAAACAATTGATGGTTTAGAAAAAAAATGGGAACAACTGTGGGTGGAGTTTCCTTAAAGAGGGGACATTTTAAAAATCACACATCAGGGACATGTGGGTTATTGGTAGTGAGGCCACTGTGTTAATAAAATAGAACAATAAAACCAATAGAACACTAGAGCTGGCATGATCTGTCTCCATCCAGATCATATGAGCTCAACAATATGTTGTAAAACAATCCCAGATCCCTTAGAATTTCTCGTTGGTTTACTTAAAATTGTAAGAGCTCTTTCTGATTACAGGATTTTTTCCTTGCTACCTAGATTGTTTAGACTAAACTTTTACTTTCATTCTTTGGTAAGGTCTTTGAGAAATAGACCTTGCAAGATGTAAATCTACTTATGTAAAAACATTCAGGCATTGTTCCAGATCCCTAAGAGTAACTACCAAATCCTCCCTTCCTACAAAATGATTTGGGGAATCTGAACTAGTCAAGTAATTACCCAAGCTTCATTGCATCTATGGATCTGGGCTGATACAGCCTTTTAATCAGTACTAATAAGGTCAGTGGCACTACCTACATTTATATTTTAATACATGTTTTATAAATTACTCTTACATACATGATTTTTATCAGTGCAGTGTAGCTCTGAGGGTCTACAGAAGCTGTTCCATAAAATATTCATTGAGTGAATGCCTGAATCCTTATTATAATCCAGTAAGAAATATGTTTTTGTCTCTATTTAGAGTTAAAGCTCAGAGTAGTTGAGTATGTTCTTTGATATTAGAGTGGTTACCTAAAAGAGCACAAGGTGTTCTATGGGTGAGTGTCGCTGTTCAGTTTTCCTGCTCACTCTATTTTCTCTCACTTCACTTCAGTAGCTTCTCTGGCATCCAGTAGAAAAGGATGACTCTAGCAAAACCCTCCAGGTCACTTGGACAGGCCCTTCATGTTTTCATCACCTTTGTTTCTTCCTCCATTATTGAGGGAAAGGGAAGTCACATTACTTTCTGAAACTCTGATAGACTATTATGTATAAAGTTCATAGACCAGAATCTGTGAGCTCAGTTGTGATCATCCTCACCTGCACATTTTCACCAAAGGTGCAAGCTGTGAGTAGTCATTCATTCACTCTTTTACTCATTCTCAAATATTCAGCTCCTGTATGTGCCAGGTCCTGTTCTAGATGAGAAAACTACATTGCTGGAGAAAATGTACAAAAAATCTTGCCTGTCCTAAGCTTATATCTAAGAATAACTGGGTGTGTTTCTTTGCAAGCAAAGCCTTTGAGCTCAACAGTCAGAGAATATTTCTTGTAGTCCATGTGTAGGCATGGAATCATGTTCCCTCTAGCACTTGGCACATTTTAAGATGCCTAATGCATACTTAAAAATAAGGAGTCTGGTGTGCAGTGGAATGAGATTAAGCTGAAAAGTAAGCACCTGTAGTTTAGACATACTCTCAGAGTGGGACTTCCAGGTGGCAGGGGAAGGACATCTGTCTAGCAGGAGAAATGGAACAGCAATGACAGATCATAAGTTGGGCTGTCCATATTAGTAGTCAGTGTCCACAAGATCTCACAAGATTAAAAAGGCAAGTTTTCTCCCAGCCAGATGTAAGGAGACTACAGGGATCCTGGGATCCAGTGACATTATCAGGTTTCACAAATACAATATCCACTCTTCTTTCTCAACACCACAAATATAGATTTCTGTACTCTTACCCTGAACCTAGATTTAATCTCAATATAATGTTCTAGACAGTAGGTTTGAGGAAGGCCTAACCATATGTAACAAAGACTTAGCTATGAGGCAGAGGTTCATGGGAAGAAATAATCAAGTCATTGGATCACTGGCAAGAGTGAGATGGGGCCCTCTCTTAGATGAGAGGGCTGGAAAATTGTATAATCACAGACTTGGATTCGGAGAAGCAAGAAGTCACCTAGGTAGTAGAGCGGATATAACGTGGGAGTTTAGTTACAGCTGGACAACAGAAGTCTAACCCACAAGATCAGTATGAGACCAACAGTAAGACCAAGACTTCTGAGTCATTTAAATGAGGTCCCATGATTTCACCTTGACCAAAAACTGACATGTGAGAGACAGACTCTGGGAGAGGGAGCCAGAGTGTAATTCAAGGCCACTTTAGAACAGTCATCACCACTTTATCCCAAAGAGCCCCAGGGTCCAGCAGAAAGGGCTGGGAGCCAGCTCAAGGGGAAAAGATGCCCAAGCTTCCCCTCAGCATTTCAAATAAATTCAAAGCCGTTCTGCTTTTTTTTAAATCGGTATTTCTCTTAGAAAACTTTCAGATGTTTGTAAATTATCTAAAGATGTTCTTAGAGTCTCTCAAACTTTAATAGAAGAAATACCTTGTTAAATACACAGAATTCCAGACCTTTCCTCTAAGGTTCTGATTCACTAAGTTTGCCCTAGGACCCAGGAATGTGCCTGTTTAACAAACATGCCCAGGTTAACTGATGCTGGTGGCATACCTTTTAAGAATCGTTGGCCTAGACCAATGTGGGACTCAGTGACTTCTTGCCATGGTTCTCCCATCAAAGATATTCCAGAGGAAGTGATTTGCCTGTGACTAAGAAAGTAAATACTTTCCAGCTTCCTTCTTCCTTTATCTACCAGGGAAATCCTTTATAAAGCCTGTAGAGAACGAGGATGGCACTCATGGGCCGCAGGGGAGGTCAAAAGGAATTGAGATGCAGCAGCACCTCCTTTTAGCATCCCTTTAAATTTCTGGAATCTTCTTCCTTGCCAGCCCTTTCTTACAGCAAAACATGCTTGGAAAGATAAGACCAGATAGAATTAACTCTTCATTCTTTGCCATGATTCCCTTGTTCTGCTTTAGGTCTAAGAACCCCCGAGTCAAAAGGTTGCTTGTGAGCTTTATGAGAAAGAACTTGACAACCATGAGCAAATTTGCCTTTTTATTCAGAGTAGGCAGAATGACAAGTAACACCAACTTATAATGAGACAGTAGGAATAAGGATGAGGATTTTCTGTGGGTTTTACTGTTGGCAAAATATTTTCTTTTCCTTTTTTTTAAATTTTTTGAGCTGGAGTCTCACTCTGTTGCCCAGGGTGGAGTGCAGTGGCATGCTCACGGCCGCCCCAGCGTCGACCTTCCAGACTCCGGAGATCCTTCTGCCTCAGCCTTCCAAGAAGCTGGAAATACAGGCACATGCTACCATGCCCAGCTAATTTTTTTTTTTTGTGGGGACAAGGTCTTGCCAACTTGCCCGGGCTGGTCTCGAACCCACAGGCTCAGGCAGTCCACTCGCCTCAGCCTCCCAAAGTGCTGGGATTACAGGCTGACCCCGAGCCTGGCCGGCAAAATATTTTTATACTTATTATTTCATTTGGTCCTTGCAGCCACCCATTAGGGGCATGTGTACCAGCAATGACTGCTCCCCACTTATAGAAAAACTCCTGACTCATTCTTACTAATCTTGACTGGTAGACAAAGGGTTTGTTTCATGCCACCATCAGATAAAGAATGTCCAAGTCCTTAACTCTTCATTCTGGTGCTTGCTTGTATACAATGTGTTTTAGTTATAGGGAGTAGTCAGTGGGCTATTAAGTGTGGGCAGCTACGCATGGGCAACTGGGCACTGAGTCTTTGTTCCCTGTGCTGCTTCTCCTTCCTACTTTGAGGATTCTGCTGGCACATGAGTGTTATCATCTCCTTTTATAAATAGGTGATCATAGGCTCAGAGAGGCTATGGTTTCCTCAAAGCCACACAGCCAGTAAGTGGCAAAGCTAGCTTTCAGATCCATCTCAGACCCCTCAGGTCTTCCAGGTTTTGAGAAGCTCTGTTTTATGTAATTTCCAAATGTACATTATCACCGTCAGGATTCACTGAACCATTTTACTATAACTGTACATATCCACACATGGCAATTACTGAAACACATTGCAATTAGTTTACTTTGGCAGCTTATCATTTTGAGAATTGGAAGCCATAGGCCACCACGCGCTAGAGTTTTGGATGGTTGGGGGTATTTAAATGAAATTTGATTATATCTTTTAACCAAGATCATTTTACACATGCCTTCCTTCTCACTCTGCTTTTTCCTATTTTTATTGTCCCTTTCAGAGTATACTCTGCCCACTCCCATCTCTTTGAGTCCTTTGCAGATATCAGTAGCAGACCCTCCCCTATCTTCCCTACTCAGTCCCTAGAAATGAATGCACAAGCCCAAGGACCATAATGTGACTCACAGTGATAAATGCTGCTACCAGCTTGTTGCAGACCAGGTGATGTGCTGTGAGGGGTACAAATGACGAAAGCACCCAGAATGTTCTGAGTGCCTCTCACTGCGGCCTGCAAGCTGGCAGCAGGAGCTATAGATGAAAATGGCTTCGCTTCTTGGAATCAGGTGGACTTTTCTAATTAGAAGCCCTTATGCTACAACCCATGTATCCAAGGGCAAAAGGACCAGGCAGTTGCTGGTCAAATTTTTGAACTATTGTCATACAGTTCCATCAGTAAGAATGAGCCTAAATGGAATTTTAAGAGTTATTATTTCCATTATTTTCCTTTTTCTTAGTAGAGTAGTTGCTTAAATGTCAGTCGTAAATAGCTCAAGTGCTTTGCAAGCTGGTTCAGTTCTCAGCCTGAAGAAAAATCTGTCTTCCTAACACAGTCTGTGAGCTGTTCTTGCAGCTTCCCCATTTATAGACTCTGTATTAAAATGAAGAGTCAGTTTCTCTACCTCTTCCAGGAAGGAAGCTTAGTAGAGTTCTTGCTCAGATGAAGACCTGGATGATGTTGATGACCAAGACCAGGATCCAAGGCAAAAATAATAGCTGAATTGCACTTTTAAGAGCATCATCATTTTATACCTAAGGGTGGGAGCTGTGGGAGAAAAATTGCTTAAGAACTGCTGCTTATATGTCACACAGAACCTCTAAATATTTCTAAGCTGATTTCATGGTTATATTATTGCTACTGTTTACTGAAGGCCTACTGTGTGCCAGAAAAATGCACTAAGTACTATGATAAACACTATCATCCATAATATTTTCCACAACCCTATAAAATAGGTATTATTTTCAAAGAACATGAGGCTCAAGAAGGAAAGTCATCAAAGGACACAGTTGGTTAATGGGTTATCTGGGTTTCAAACGCAAATCCAAGTTATACTTGAGATGGATAGAGATAAAGTAGTGGCTGAATCAGAAAGTTGGCCAAAAGAAACTTCTGAAATGTCTCTGTTTCTATTCTTTAATATTTTTAGGATTTTTCAGTGACGAGGTAATTTGACCAATTTGCTAATTAATTCAAAAATTTTCCCTCTAATGAGAATGTTTGTACTCTCAAAAATATTGACCCAGTCTGAGTAACTTTTCCTGCAAGCTGCAGGAAGGAGCCTCAACAAATATGACCAGATTTTATTTAAATTAATTTGCTTATGAGCTTAAGTCCCAGGAGTCTGACATGAAGTGTCTCCAAACAGAACAAGGTTTGAGTCCTGGTTCTGAAACTTGATGCTGTGAGGATTTGGATAAGTTATTTTAGCTTCTGGTTTTTGCCTATAAACTAAGGACAATTTTAGCAGGGGTTCTTCTTATACTTACTGTTTTCTTTGTCATCTGCTTTCCCACACCCATTCAATTCACCAGAAAGCAGAATCCCTGGATTCAGCAACCTTTTTTCATTTTTACCCTCTGACTGAACTAAAAAATTTTGTAAGGATGAAGATTTTGTATGTAAAACACCTAGGACAATGCCTGTCCCTGAGCAAATAAATAGCCATTCCTTTCCTTCTCTATAACAGAATTCTAAGGGGTTGGTATACCACTAACCAAAACATTTTACAAAAATGTCAAAACAAGGGAACTGTCAGTGAGAAATCTTTGGACTCAGAGATTATAGGATCGCTGTTTTCATTCTGCTATCCATTTGTTTTAAGATGAAGGCTGGATCCATGAATAACTGCAAATATATTATATTTAGAAATATTAGAATGGTTGGATGAATTTTTCACTTTTACTGGCATGGCATCAAATAAACAAAATATTGGTTATAAAGGCAAGGTATTATTCAGCAGTTCCTCTGCTTCCATCTCTTCGTCTGTAAAATAAGAACATTTGCTTGAATTACCAAATTTCAAGACAAATGTCATATGGCTACCTAAGAAGGAATCTTTAAAGTGTCCTGATACTAAGGTACCATGTAAGCAGTGAGTGTGGGATTCCTTGGGCATTTCTCTGAGTACAAAGTTTGAACACGTAGAATCAGGCTGAGAAATCCTGACCCCGAAACTATCTTCTGATGTCCTTTAAACCTTTACCAGAAACTTACCTATGTATTCCCTTTTTTTCTCATTGGCTTCTGTCATGGACTACAGAAGGTACTCAAAGGGACAGGTCAAGGGTCCCCAGAGAGTAAGAGAATCCACAAATAGCCAGAGTGTTAGAGAAGAAATTAGGAGAACCAAGGGGAGTGAGGACATTTATCTTCTTTCTCCTTCTCTTTTTTCTTTTGCTTTCCTGTCAGAATTTGTCTTCTCAGTTGGATAGGGTAATTTATAATGTCGTTAGTGACTGGGAACTTTAACCTGGACAGGGAGTGTTTGAATCACTGGGAAAAAAGACAACTGTAAGTCTTCCACTCCCAGAGTGTGTGGAAGGATATTTTAGCAGGGATTCTTCTTATACTCGCTGTTGTCTTTGTCATCTGCTTTTCCATATCCATTCAATTCTCCAGGAAGCAGAATCCCTGGATTCAACAAACCTTTCTTCGTTCTACCCTCTGACTTTGCATCCTAAGACTGAGTGAAAGCAAAGAATCCTCATAACAGGAACAAAGTGTGGGTTGGCCAGTGGTGGTATACAGTCTCGCAGAGAGAGTTGAGAGGCATCACTTCAGGAAAGGCCCGTAGCTTAATTATGATTAAAGTGCAAAGATTTCCTGTCATTCATTTAGTCAACAAATATTTATTGAATGCCTTGGACACAGTAGTAAACAAACTGGACAAGATCTCTTCCTTCATGGAATATATATTTTAGTGGGGAAGACATATAATATAGAGATATGTAACATAAACTTGTATATGCCCACCAATTCTTAATAAACTGTATTTTTAGAGCAGTTTTAAGTTCACAGCAAAATTTAGTGAAAAATACAAGTTCCCATATTCCCCTGTTCTCTGAATTCCCCTCCCCCCCGACACACACAATCTCCCCCACTATCAACTCACACCCAGGATGGTGTGTTTGTTTCAGTCAGTGAACCTACGTTGACACCACATTGTCATCCATTCATAGTTTATAGTAGGGTTCACTTTAGTGTTGTACATTCTATGGGTTTTGACAAGTGTATAATACCTTGTATCTACCATTATAGTAAATATACAAAATAATTTCACTGCCAAAAAATCCTCTGTGCTTCAGTAGTCGTTGTGCTCCTTTTATTGTCTTTGTAATTTTGCCTTTTCCAGAATGCCATGTTGTTAGAATCATATCATACATAGCCTTTTTAAAATGACTTCTTTCACTTAGTAATATGCATTTACATTTTCTCTGTGTATTTTTACAGCTAGTAATGTGCATTTACATTTCCTCTATGTGTTTTCATGACTGGATAGCTCATTTCTTTTTAGCAGTGAATAATGTTCCATTATATGGATATACCACTGCTTATTTATCCATTCACTTACTGAAGGACATCTTGATTGCTTCCAAGTTGTGGCCATTATGATTAAAGCTGTTATAAATATTCATATTCAGGTTTTTGTGTGGGCATACATTTTCTTTTCTTTTTTAACTTTTACTTTTTTTATTTTAAAGATGTGGGGTGGCCGGGTTCGGTGGCTCAGCCTGAAATCCCGCACTTTGGGAGGCTGAGGTGAGTGGATTGCCTGAGCCCATGGGTTCGAGACCTGCCTGGGCAACTTGGTGAGACCTCATCTCTACAATAACTCAAAAAATTAGCCGGGCATGGTAGCGCAGGCCTGTAGTTCCAGCTACTTGGAAGGCTGAGGCGGAAGGATCGCCGGAGCCCAACAGGTCGAGGCGGCGAGGGCTGGGAGCGGCCACTGCACTCCAGTCTGGGTGACAGAGTGAGACTCCAACTCAAAAAAAAAAAAAAAGATGTGGGGTACAATTCAGGGTTAGGTATACAAATGTTCATTATGCAGATACTCTTGTTGATGAGGTGTACCCCTCCTTCCCCAGGCTGATTCCCACTACTGCCAATCCCACCTCCCCATCCCTCTGCACCCCCACAGTTTCCCACTACTGCCAATCCTTTTCTTATAGTATTACGATAGTTGTTCAAGGTCCGCTTGAGTGCGAACTTGTGATACTCAGTTCTTTGTTTCTGTGAAAAATCACTCAGTATTATAGACTCTAAGTCCATCCAGGTTGCTGTGAAGTTCATGATTTTGTCATTCTTTATGGCTGCATAATATTCCATCATGTATATGTACCACATTTTAAAAAATGCAGTCCTCTTTTGACGGGCAGCACAGTTCCATGTTTTTGCTATTGTGAATAATTGGGCATAAATTTTAATCTCCTTTGGGTAAGTATAGGAGCATGATTGATGAATCCTATAGTAAGAGTATGTTTAGTTTTGTAGGAAACTGCCAACCTATCTTCCACAGTGACTGTACCATTTTGCATAGCCACCTGCAATAAATGATAATTCCTGTTGCTTCACATCCTTGTCAACATTTGGTGTTGTCAGTGGTTTCAATTTTTTCAACATTCTAATAGGTGTATAGTCTAATAGATGTGCCCACCTATTTTTGAAAGAAAATATCATCTTTAGGAACCAAGAATACTTCAGTGATTCTTAGTAGTTTGAGGGGCCTTACATAGTACTAGTCAATGCTTGTGGAAAATAATCACCTTTTTCAGACCTGTTATAGATCAGTGTCTTTGGTTAAAATGTATATAGTATGTGGGGCTCGGTTGACCCTGAATTGGGTTGAACAACAACATCCTCATTCTCTGGGGATATTCCAACTTGTAAAGCTGTCTGGAGGCATAGAGTGAGTTCTTCTCCAGATGACCAGAAACTTCTAAACTGGGAAATTTGGCTGAGGTCTTCTCTATTCAGGTTTGCTGTCCTTCATTTGTTCTAGCCTAATGAGTAAGGAAAATGGAGAGATTATAATTTAAAATAGAGGGCACAGAGAGGAAGAGGAGAAACAGAAGTGGGGAAGGGGATGATGTTGAGATGACAGTACTTAATTGTGAAAGTGTGGAGCTGCTAGTGTTTGGGAAACAGCAGCCCTGATGTGTCAGTCAGCACATGGTCCTCCTCTTGCTGGATCCCAGGGGATGCCACCACTGTCCCTAAACCAAGGAGCGAATTGTACTAGGAGCTTGACTGGCTATTCACCATCCTTTCCTCTTTCCTTTCTCTGGATTTGGTTTATGGGAGGTATTCAAAGGTGATAGGCTAAGCGTCCCCAAAGCATAAGGGAATCCACACAAAAACAGAGTTTTTGGAAAAGAAGAAATCCAGGGAGCCAAGGAGAGTAGGGTCATACTTCTTATTTATATGCTCCTGTCTCTAGGATTCTGCTTTGAGCCCACTCATTCATTGATTAGGTTGATCCATGTCACTGCATATGACTAAGGCCAAAAATTCTACACTTCCTAAAGTAATCCACAAAATTAGAGTCTCTGTGGAAAAATAATTAGAGTCACAAAGCTCATAAATATCCATCCTTCCTTCCACTTGGCTAGCAAACAATCTTACCACCAAGAAACTGAGAGGTTGCCAGCTCTGCTTCTGCCACTAATATCAGCTTATTCTCCTACCCAGGTGCGAACACCACCAGCAGGAAAACCACTCCGCTGAGGCTGGTCCTCAGCAGAGCTGTGCCGGACAGGGACAAACAAAAGGAACCAGAGTAAAAACTTTATTGGTGCCTTTTATTCTTCCTATCTTGATCCATTCTGGAGAAGAGAATTTCATCTCTATATATCCCTTAAAGGAAATTTCCTTTTTTTTCCATATAAGTATGAAATTATATTACTCGATTTCTCATCACATGTTCATTATCTTTTTTCTCACTGAAATGTAAGCTCCAAGAAGGCATGGAGTGTGTTTTATTCACCACTGTATCCTCAGAACTTGCGCAAGTGCTTCATAAATAGTTGTAGAGCAAATGAAAGCATAGGAATTAAAATGCTTGTGTTATTAGAAGAATAAGGAAGAAAATTTTAAGTAGCATGTATGGAGTGTGAACAGTGTGTCAGGCTCATACTCAGCACTTTACATTGGATGGTCTCCATGAATCCACTTTAATTTTTGTAATTACCTTGCCAGTAGATTCTGTTAACACCCTCATTTTACAAAACTACAACAGCAGCAGAGGTAAGCACACACGTTAGTCACTGCTGCTTCTGGAAAGTCAGAGGAACAGATGACTCCTGAGATTTGAGTAGGAGCTGAAAAGCTACAGTGGCTGGCCTGCATCCTGGAATCAATACAATCTGGGTCACGTGGGGCTTGGAGAGTTTTATAATCTGAAGATATTGGGGGACCTTGGGCCTCTAGCATCATTTCCAATGAGGATCCCAGAGGATCCTGCCTAGCCTGATTAGTCCACAATCTGATGGGGAAATAACTCTCAGGGATCACTCTGATGTTTGTGAGGAGCTCCTATTGTATGTGGGCTCTCTGGACCTTTGAGTCCTCATCATGGCTCAGGCTGAGCCTGTCTCAGCGAAGCAGCAGTCTCCATTCTGAATGCTGTCCATCCAACACTTTTCCTGGTGCCCAGTGTTGTGGTGGTGGTTCCCCAGCTTGAGTGTAAAAAAATAAGAATTGTGTTATGCAAAACCATCTGCTACATAAACAAACCTACTAAGTACACAGATAATGACTTAGCACCTTGACAGGGTGCAGGCTGATGGTATTAATCAACATCCATGTGCATCAACAGTTGGGTAGAGCCTTCTGTGTTGACACGCCACCATCATATGGTATGAAAAGTAGAGACCCACCCGGGCACATTGTCGCTCTAGTGCACACAGTAAGCTAGACCTACAATCTGAAGTGAAAAAAGTGGGCGACATGTTTCTTTCTGCTTCTGCTGCTTCCAGAAGGGAAAGTAGTTCCTCTAGGAGCATTGAAGTGCCCTGACAGTCTAGCCTAAAACACTACTCAGCCTCCTAAGGGTCGAGAGTTGAGTGACCATTATTTACTAATTGATGTATTTCTTCTCTGATTCCTTCCACAAAATCAAGTGGCAAATGTATAAAGGAAAGATAGCTGGATAAAAAGTCTAATATACTTCCTACCTCAAAGGCCAGGAGTCTAGGAATCATTTATCTGGCTTTTCAAACCCGTGATGGGTCGTGTGTTTTTCTTTCAGGTATTTAATCAGATACATTCCTGAAGCAATCTGCTAAACCTGGGAATTCCAATTGTCTTAAAGCTGTACTGTCAAATATAGTAGCCACAAGTCACACGTGTCTATTTAAATTTGAAATAGTTAGAATTGAGTAAAATTTAAAAGTCAGTTCCTCAGTCTCATTAGCCACATTTCAAGGGCTGGATAACCAACCGCATGTAGCTACTATATTGGACAGCATAGATAGAGAACATTTCCACCATCATGGAAAGTTCGAGTGAACAGTGTGCCCTGGAGGATACGCTTCCATTATTATATTTAGTCACAAAATTCCTTTTTGCTCTAGTCTCCACCACTCCTCTTCCACTTTGGGAAGGAAATTCTCATCCAGCTTTATGGGGCTGCTGTATCATCACTAGCAGCAAGAATGATCATGAACTCTGATCTAACCTATCATCACAGAGACATCAGTGACCCCATGTGACAAAATAGAGAGAAAGTCTTGTTAAGAATGAATTTAAGTGATATACGTTGAAACTCATAGATAATATTAGATGAGAAAACAGAATCCAGGTTGGGTGCAGTGGCTCACGCCTATAATCCCAGTACTTTGGGAGGACCTAGGCGGAAAGATTGCTTTGAGTTCAGGAGTTTCAGATCAGCCTAGGCAACATAGTGAAACCTTGTCTCTACAAAAAATAAATAGATAAATAAAATGAAACAGGGTCATGTACATATATTTATATAATATATATAGCATGTATATTTATATGTATATTTACATAAAACATTTCAGTTAGTTTTGTGTCTACATATCTGGCCATTTCAGAATCATGGAAATAAAGATAATTTTTTCCCTTTGTTTATACTGGTCTGCATTTTCTAGTTGATATAATTAGCCTTAAATATTTTTATAATTAGACAAGCACGGCCGGGCTGGGTGACTCAGCCTGTAATCCCATGCTTTGGGAGGCCGAGGTGAGTGAATTGCCTGAGCCCAGGGGTTCGAGACCCACCTGGGCAACTTGGCGAGACCTCATTTCTACAATAAATCAAAAAAATTAGCCAGACGTGGTAGCGCGCACCTGTAGTTCCAGCTACTTGGAAGGCTGAGGCAGAAGGATCGCTGGATCCCATCAGGTCGAGGCTGCGGTGGCCAGGAGCGGCCACTGCACTCCAGTCTGGGCGACTGAGTGAGACTCCAACTCAAAAAAAAAAAAAAAAAAGAAAAGCAAGTTTGTTTTTAGAAGGAAAGAAAAAACTTCCCAAAACGGAGAGGAGGAGGAATGATTGTCCTTGACCTTCAGGAGCTGTAATTTGGATAGAATGAGTTTATCTGCAAACTCCTCCCCTCCTCCATTCTTGGAGATAAAATAACTTCAAATGGAGGGGTGATTTTGTAATTAAATGTAACAACTAACATTTTTTGCCAACTCGTTTTTATATGTACATTCTTATGCTGTCATAAATGTATGTGTTTTCACTCCAACTGTATTGTCAATCTCCAGGGACAAGGGCATATCTTCTGTTTCTTTGGTCTTGTCAACAGCACCCTAGCCAACACTTGATAACCACTATTGACTGACTGACATATTGGCTGACCTTGCCATCACTCTCAGGTTTTATGCCCACAAAATGTGTTAACATCTTGCCTCATTTTGCTTTGGGTCCGAGAAGTAGTGTTCTTTCCAAATTTGCTACATGAAATCCAACCACTGGAATACAGGAGCCATTCATCAGAAAATGAGTTAGATTTTCTCTGGGTTTGTGTGTGGCATGGGATTTTTTAAAAATTTTGTTAGTTTTATGGAAATAGCACTGGGAAAAGAATATGTTAAAACTCTTTGATTTGAGTGACCACAGCCATCCACACCAGTGTATTTGGCATCTCTAGTAACAGGCTACTTGGAGGGAGGGATTTAATAAAGAGGATTTTCTTTTCTTGAGTTGGCTGTTAGAGTGATAAAACATGCTTGTGGGGCCATTCTGGTTTTGACAGTCTCTTGTGTCAGCCAAGACACCCACAGGCAGGAATTATAGTCTACTCTGCCCTCCTTGCTTGAATCCAGACTGAGAGATGGAGCCCAGAATGTTGGGTTTAATATTTAACTTCACCAAGTATATTTTACCACATCACAAACCTTTTGTGCCTATGTACATCACAACACTTGAATATGAATCGAAGCACATGACATTTCTGCTCCCTCTCAGAAGCAGGAGAGACGATAGGAAAGGGAGAATGAATTGGTTTTCACAAAAGGCCAGTGAAAGTCTCTATCGTTGTCCCCGAATGATTAATGTTTCCATATGTGGAGTCTTGGGAGTTTAGTGAAAAATGTCTTATTTTCTTGGAAGGCTGATATTACGTTGAGGAGTGCTATCAGGGAATTTATGGGTGATGAATATGGTCAGAGCTAGCACAGCGGTATAGATGGCAGATACTGTCTAATTTACTCAGTGAAGAGACATTAAATTCTAATAGACCAACCATGGTGGTTCATGGTAACGTTTTCCTGCTGATGTGTATGCCATGGCCGCCAGGTACCCAAAATCAAGATCAGTCCAAGGAACTACCCAAACCACACAGCTCCACATTCCAGGTTCCTTTAAACTACTCAAACATGCTGTTTTATTTCCCCTAGTAAACTTATTTTTGAGAACTACATTCTCATCATAAAATAATTTTTCTTTTTATTTTACTTATTTAGCAAAGACATATATGATGTAAATTATATTATTAAAGTATATCGTATAGTATATAAACATTAATTATATAACTAATTATATTGTTAAATTATATTGTATGTTGCAATGTCTACAACACTTGTAGAAGATCCTTCTCACCTCAGCACTGAGAATGATATTCAGCGATCTTTGCCAATGTGATAGACAGAATAAGGTTTTTTTTTAATCACTTTTTTTTTTATTTCTTTGATGTCTCAAACGTTGACAGTTTTCTCATATTGGGTGACCAATTGTATACAATTGTATATTTGTATACAATTGGTATAATAAAGTATTAACTCATTTAATGTTTGTAACTCAAGTGAGATATAGTTACAACTATTAACCCCATTTTACAAATGAGAAAACTGAGATGACAAGAGACTAAGTAATACACAGTTCAGCTAGGATTTGAACCCAGGATTCTGGCTCCAGAGTACTTGCTCTTCACCTTTATTAAAATTCAGAAAAATATAAAGGTAAAAGTATGTACCCCAAGACAACTAGAGATTTGGTACCTTGCCCCCTTTACCCTATAACATAGACTTTCACATAACCTAGTATTTAAATTCAATTTTGTATCTTGCTTTTTAATAAATGAACATTATAATGGTCTTCTCATGGTGTTAAAAACTTGTTATAAATATGATTTAGTGGCTATTTAATATTTCCACCATATAATATACCATGATTTGCTTAACCATTCTCTTATGTTGACAGTTTTGACTTTTCAGTTTTCTGTTATGATCACTAGCACTGTGATAACTTCTTGTGTTCTTCATAATGTACTTTTAGGGCACCTTCTCAGAAGTAAAGTTCCCAAACACTTTCAGGGTTCTAGATACAGATTGTCAAACCGCTTTCAAAAGGCTTGCACTCTTTTGCAATGTCTACGACACTTGTAGAAGATCCTTCTCACCTCAGCACTGAGAATGATTTTCAGTGATCTTTGCCAATGTGATAGATAGAATAAGGTTTTTTTCAATCACTGTTTTTTTATTTCTTTGATGTCTCAAAGGTTGACAGTTTTCTCATACTGGATGACCAATAGTATATTTGTGAGTGATCTGTTTGGGTCTTTTGCCTACTTTTCCATTAAAATGGTACAGAAGCCTTTGGGAATAAAAAAAAAAAAAAAAAGCAATAGTTTTCCATTTTTTTCTCCTTCTGCCTTCACACGGAATTTCCTTAGATATTTTCTCAGTCTTTTCTACTAACAAGGATTGAATCTCCCCCCACCACAAGTCTTATGTGAATTTTAAAAAATTGATTCTATGTAAAGTGTACTATAGTCTGCTTAAAAAGGATATTATTATTTGGTTTTCTTCTATGAGTGTGCCTTGTCCACAGATCTGCATTTGATCTATCATGGATTATAAACATCTAAAGGGCTAGTCTGCTTCTTTATAAGCAGAAAAGCACAATTCTTGGTAATATTCATAGCAACCATAGAATACACCTCCCAGCTAAGGGCTATCTGAGCAGTTATGCGGGCCACCTTGTGAGTTTTAATGGGAAATGGGAAGGGTTGAGAGTATAGTAGGTTGGATGTGTCAGTTTACCCTAGTTTTACTTAAGGAGAGCTATGGAAAAACCCAGGTAGCACCTCTCCCATCTGTTGATAGGTGGTTCATTTCTTTAATCAGGCGTAAAGCTTTTCAGTCTTAAGAAGAAGCAGTTCTAGAGGAAGAAAACAGGACTGGGGTCCAAAGTCAATTAATTCTTCTTGTTCTCCATTATTTACTGTTCGTAGAAAGAATCCTGGGGTACCTCCTCTATTAATCTTTCATTTTTCCATCAAAAGCAGAATAGTGATATCAATAGTAACTGACATTTATAAAGCACTTTTTAACACTGTAGAAGGACTTCCTTATCCAATGACTCACTTAATCTTCACAATAGGCTTGTGAAATAGACAATGGCATTCACATTTTACAGTTGAGGAAACAGACACAATGAAATGTAGAGAGGTAGAAAGTAGCAGAGCTGCAACTCTCCCTTCAATAAAGTATGGAATTAAGATTTCATTATTATATTTTTGAAAGTATATTATACTCTAAGAAAATAATCCCTTGACTTAAATTCTCCATGAGGCAAGGAGGAAAGAAGGAAAAAGTAAGGTATTGTGAAAGGTTTGTAGGATCATAGAAAAGAACCACAGAGGACTCCAAGGAAAATTCCACTGAATGAAAAAAAAAATAATGGAAGGGGATAAAATAAAATTATCAAAAGGTTTATGAAAATAATAATTTTCAAATATTAATAAATCTTTTTATATATTTTTATTACATTGTTCACGTCTAGTTTTCTTTTTTACTGCAAAGATCAACAACAATAATAGTTAAGTAAATGGTAGTATGGTAGATGCTTCTTGTTGCTTTTTTTTTTGAGTTGGGATCTCACTTTGTTGCTCAGGCTGGAGTGTAGTGTCACAATCATGGCTCTCTGCAGCCTTGATCTGGGCTTAAGCCATCCTCCTCTCAGCCTCCCGAGTGGCTAGGGCTACAGCATGTGCCATCACACCCAGCTAATTTTTTTGATTTTTTTATAGTTATGAGGTCTCATTATATTGTGCAGGCAGGTCTCAAACTCCTAGGCTCAAGCCATCCTCCAGCCTCGACCTCCCAAAGTGCTGGTATTAAAGGAGTGAGCCACGGCATCCGGCTGCATGGATGCATTTTTTAAAATAGGCCTTGTTAAGAATATTCTGCATGTTTTTACCAAATGTGAAAACAGAAAAAAAATACAGGATAAAAGAAGTTAAGAAAGATGCATTAGAAACCTGGTGGGAGGGCCTGGAGTAGGAACGTCCCTTGAAGGTCAGGCCTTTGGTGTCCAGGACTTTTTGGAGAATCTAGAAAAGGTCAGAAGCCCTTTCACTTCAGCTACTAAAGCACACAATAAAACTGTTATAAACTAGCAAGCTGTGAAATCCCTCTAAAGCAGAAGAGCTTCAGCTCAAATGGTACATTCTGGTTGCTTGCTTGGAAGATTTTACAGGTGACCTTAAGAATTAACAGCATTTGCCATATGAAGCCAGGTTGGGTAAGGTCCTAACTGGGTTAGAATGATCTGTGGAACTTGTACCCTGAAGAAGCTCATTGCAATGCTTGCATTTCAGGATTTTATGGGCAGCTACAGACGTTCTGCCCCCCACACTACCCCGACTCCCAGAGAACCATGCCACCTGGCAGCTCCTGCAGTGTGATGCCTTCCTTTGAGGACTCCCTGGTCCCCACATCCATGGGCCAGACTGGATTTGATGTTTTCCACAGAGCCTTCTCGACTCACTCGGGCATTACAGGTATGTTGGGTATCTGTGACTTAGAAACCGCCTCCTCTCCCCCCTCCCCACCTCCGTAGGAGGGACCAGGTTGCATGTGACTGGCCTGGACTAACTTGACCCAGCACATGACTGTATCAAATCCTATTGAAATAGCCCTGAAATGTCTTATTTCACCTCCCTCTCCAGCCCTTCTCCAGCCCCACTTCCAACTCCACAGTTCAGGAGCTATAATCTCTCTTCTACACTGTGGCCCTGACCTTCCAACAAATCTCCCCAAGTTGACACCTCTTCTGCCCTCCATATGACCTGAACATGTCCTTCCAAAAGTGAAGGATAAAATATGCCATCTTCCTGCTCAAATGCCATAAATAGCTTCCTGTTGCCTAAAGAATAAACTCTACTCTCCAGCATGGCAATCAAAGTCCCCATGAGTTAGGCCTGATCAGACTCTTCATACCTACCCACACATTTTTTTTTTCTACACCCTCTTCACCTGAGCTTTGCCAGCAGCCTTATCCCCACTTGCCCCTCCTTCTCTGTGTTTGCTCTTTGCTTCCTCTTTCTGGAATGTTCCTTCCCTACCTCTTCATCTATGAGAATCCCATTCTCTTTTATGACTCAACTTTAATATTACTTTCTTTCTGAGGTCATCCTCACCCTTCTCTTGAACACTTTTACTTAGCCCATATTTTGTGCTGAGTCATGTTTTGGCCAGCTGCCTGAAAGTCAACCTCCTCCCTGACTAACAGAAACCCCTGGAGGGTCCAGGCCAGCGTGATTGCCTTCAAAGCTCCCTAGTCAGCATGTGAACACGACTGACTACACTGCACACCCAGTGGCATGACGTGGGGCAAGAGTTATTGACTTCCTGTGTTCTTTCTCTTCCAGTGTATGATTTACCTTCAGGTTCTTCGAGCCTCTTTGGGGAGTCTCTCCGCAGCGGGCCTGAAGACACCACATTCTTGCAGATCAGCGCTGTGGACCGCTGTCCCAGCCAGCTTTCCTCTGTCTACACTGAAGGCTAAAAGCTCCCTTGGCCTCAACTGCACATCCAGAGACTTGTTGCTTGCCACCTTTTGTTTAAATGCTCTCACAGACTGCAGGAGAAAGAATGTTACCCCAATCAGCGCAACCTGCAGAGGCACTGATGTGTCTTTGGAAGGCAGTCCTGTATGGTCAGAGCTCACTTTGTGGGAGTCTTTGCAGTTACTCGTCTTTCTCTCTGGGTTTGCTGGACTAGGTGACCAGCAAGACTGTCTTTTCAAAGGGAATTTAGAGTCTCACTCTACCAGATACCTGTTACCCCTGGCTGTTACCCCTCAAAGACACCAATGAAATGCATGTGGAAATGTGATTTGGAGATGACCCTGGCCAAAAACTCCAAATAGGGAAGGACACCCCGATTACCAGTTGCACAGTGAACTGTCTTACCCAGTGTTCACTCTCACTGCTCCCGATGCAGAGCCAGGCACAATGAAGAAATCCACATCCAAAGCATGGCGTGATCTCTGCTCTCAGAAACTCCCTGGCTTTCCCTTTCAGCTTAGATAGCCCCATGCTAACCAGTCATCTCTCAGTGTTTCTTCAATAGCAAAATAAGGCTTTGTATTCCCGCAACCTATCTTTGTTTTTGCATTTTAAAGACTTGTTATCTACATCTACTTTAAAAGGAAAAAAAATATTTAGAGGTCTGTTCTTTGGAGGAAATAATTATTATTGTAATTACCCCGGCTACATATATTTTGCACAGCTGTAGTTCTGCCTGGCTCCACCCCTGGCATGCTAGTTTTGCAATTAGCAAAGGCTACCTGAAGGAAATGGTGAGGGAATCCCCCCCACCAGTGCTGTAGTAGAACCCTTCTCGGGTTGACTGTTCACCTCAAAGACCTTGTTCAAAGAAGAAGCTTGCTTGACTGGTTTACTCATTGCCTCCACTCTGGTGCTGTGCCCAGAAAGTGCCAGAAGATATGAGAACAGGGACATACTGAGTCATGTGCCTGGATTCTCTTAGAAAACCAAACTAAGGATGCCCGGCATCCAGTTACTTTGCACAGCCTCCACTCACCTCTTTCAGGATATCCACTCACCTCTCTGTCTCTCCCCTGTGCTCTTTGTCAGCCTCTTTTTTGCATCCTTCTTACCCTCTTCTTAACTGTGGTTCAGATATGCCCACCACCACCCACCATTGCCCGACCATCAACTCTTAGGAAGGTAGAGGTAACATTTTGCAAAAAGTGTGCAGAAGGAGTCAACCCTTTTTCTATATCTCTGGTTTGGAGGCCTGGAATTTTCACAGGCACTTGGCCAAAACTATCAAGCCTAAATAGGAAGTCATTTTCTATAACACCTTTACAGAGCTATTAAAAAGATCCCGAGTCCTAGGACATAGGCTGTAAAAGTTGGCCAATTCCAGAGATCTGATCAATTCTGACATTTTGGTATTATCATATTTCAAGGTTGTTTTTCCTCACTTTAAAAAAATGTTTTCTGAACAAAAGTGAAGCAATGCTATTTGTAAAACTGATAGCATCACAGTATCCAACAGTGTGGTGTTAGACTTGGGATTCCAGGATAGTTCTTATCCTGATGGACAACAGTCCTCTCAGTAAGTTTCCCCAATTGGTAATGTTCTGCCTGATTCTGGAGCTCATTCCAACGTGCAGTAGAATGAGGTGAATAAAGAGCCAAGTGTGTGTTTCATTTTTACAGCGCACTTAGTCAGTCTTGTATCCCTGACTAGTGGACTGTGTTCTAAGAAAAGCTATCCTGTAGAGATATCCAAGTCTGCAAAAGAGATGCACTATCCACTTTACAAAACTCTGCTTTACAAAAGGATGCACATCAGGCTTCCTTTACAAGTGAGCTTTTGGGCTGCATGTCAAATACCACCCTTCACGTCACTTGGCCTAAGCAAGGACACATGTACAGTAGCACTGGTTTAGTAACATCCTTCATGCATCCTCTGTCACACTCTAGAAAGAAAGGAAAACACTCATATCTTTGGAGAGAACTTTTATTCATTCTTAAATATGGAAGCCTTTACAAGTAACTCAAAATTCATTTGTGTGATGAGAAAAAAGATGAAAAGGCAAGACTGTTACTGCAGTTAATGTTGTCAGCCTTGCTTTGTGACTTTATATAATTTAAAGTAGAAAGTGAGGAGGAGGACAAAATAAGAAGCTGAACCTCAGATACTATGAATGTCATCTCCCTCTGGCTGAGAAGGGATGCTTGTGAACCAGGCTCTGTTCCTACCGAGGCTTCTCACAGGAGTCCTGCCCCTTTCTTGCCTCACCTTGGTTGGAGGGATTCAAAGATGGCCAGGCAGCAGAGTCACGTGCATCTTCCTTCTTTCTCAGCAGGAACTTAAGATCCAGCCCCTGAAGCACAGACATTCGTGTTGTCAGAGGGGGTGAGCAGGAAGCAGGACCCAGTGTCATCCCTCTAAATCCCTCAGTGTTTCCTGATGGCTGCAGGTTTGAGATTAGGGCCTCAGGACATGACACATTCAGGTTCCTTCCAGACTACACACACTGTGCTTAGATTCTAAAATCCCTTGACCTTAGAATGTGTCCCTTGCTTACTTTTGCATTGCTGAAGATTTATATATGCTTTCATTATTTTTGTAACTGTACAAGTGGGAACATCACAAAATTATTCCCTTCCATTTCCTCGTCTTTTTAGTCTTGACATGTAACCATTTTCAAAAATATCCAAACAGAGATTGTCATTCCCCCTTAAAAAAAAAAAAAACAACCAAAAAACAAAACTGGTGCTTGTGAAAACACACACAGCCCAAAGCCAATTATCCTATCACATTAAAAAAAAAAAATCAGTATGCCTAGAGACATTTCATTTGCTGCATTGTTTTAATTCCCTAAGGAGACTGCATCAAAATGTCAGTTGTAATTTAGCCTCTGATCAGCTGTTAAATATTATTTAAATACTTGCTGGTCCTGTGGGGTATCTCCCTTTACCCATGTCTCCCCGAAGTTACATAAGTGATACTAAAATAGAAAAAAAGGTCTTTAGTAGATCACATCATAGTTTCCACTGATAACAGTGTTGGTTTTGTTCGGTTGCTTTTAAATTATCAGCTGTCAAGCACACTAGTATACTAATACCAGTTTTGAACAGGGATAAATTCAACTCCCCCATCCAAGAACTTTGACTTTCCAGTTGCCATGAAGTATTGGGAATAGTGACTGTACGTGTTCAGTTTAATATTTGGTATTTTATTTGACTGTTTGTTATATCATTTTATAGCAGAATTTTTTTAATGGCACTTTTTGTCGGTGGTGTGGAATTTCTACGATTACTTTTTTTTTGCAATAGATAAAGCAAAAAAAAAAAACACTCATTGGAGAAATGGTGAGTGTAAAAAAGAGATTTATTTTGTATAGACAGCAAAGCATCCTGTGTAATGTTGCTGACATAAAGCACTTTGGGGGGAAAAAGTGGAAATCTGTTTTCCATAAATCACACAGACTCTTGTACATAGCTCTATACACTCACGTAGAGAAATGAACTGCATATATCATACTGGATATGGGGCCGATTGTATTCTAGAGGCACATCTGGTGCTTATTGTCATAAATCTTTTAAAGAATTAGGTACACTTTTTTCTATTAATATGTATAGTTTTGTGATTTGTCACAGTTATGTTTCATATAATCATAAGTTATTTTGTCTTGTTCCTGAGGTCCTTTTTTTTTAATGTCAAAAGTAAAATGAAGGGATTGTGCACTTGGTACAGAATAAAACTGGAAGTAGAGGAGACGCCCTCCTGCCTGAAATCCTCCTTCATCAGGCCGCTTTAAAACACAATGGCAACAACCATTGTTTGTTTGTTTGTTTTATTATTTTGTTTTCTTTTACCATCAGCCTCCAATGTATTGGGGGTGGTAATTATAATTAAAAGCAGATGGGGGGAGGGACTGTCCAAGGCCAGCTTTAAAATGCCGCATTGCTTTGGGCCAGAGCTGCAGCCTGGATTTAATTATAGATATGAGGACAAAATGGCAGTAAAAATGAATGTCTCCCTGAATCCTTTACATGTTGGGAGTGTCCATAAATAAAACATGAAGTTTTATTTCATCAGATTTAATTAAAGCTTTTATACATGTTTTATTGGTTATTCTATTAATCCGCTTCACAAACTGGATAAATGTGTGCTAGGGTTTGGGGTTTATTTGTGCCTTTTCAACGTAGCGCTACATCATGCTTCAGAAATGCCTCTAGTGCTTGGTATTCCAGGTGCTGGGGTTTCAGCAGCCTGGCGGTTGGAGGAGGGGGTGTTTTCAACTCTGTTTTCCTAAAACCCTGCAGAGAAAGACACAACATCAGCGTCCTGTGAACCGACGACCTGATCTTGGCAGTCCCCTGATACCCCAGAGAAAGAGGCAGGTACCATATCCCTGGTTTCCTCCTCCTGTTCACTCTGCAGGCTTTAGAAGGCCACCTGCCCCACTGACTGTGATGAGCTTTCTTCCTCGCCTCCCATCTGTGTGTGTTTTGGGGCCAGGGGATAAAATATTCTCACACCTAATTTATCTGCTAGCCAAGCCCATGAATCTAAAAGTAATCACCTCTTGAGGACCATTCTTAGAAAGCTGACTGTTGTGTTGCTATACTTTTAAGACTTGAGGATTATTTTAAGGGAAGATACAAAGCAGAAGAGACAGTGGTCCCATGAACCTTGTCTGGTTCCTCAGGGTCAAAGAGCAGACACCATTTGTTCAGGGTTGCAGAGGTGGAAATAGTGCTGACTGGTAAGACACAAAGGACTCCTCAGCTTCCTAAAAGGAGACGGGCAGTGAAAATGTAATTTGGTCCAATCTCTTCGGAGAACAGTTTGGCATTAAGTGATAGAGTTGAAGGCCCACCTACCTTGCAACCCAACAGTTCCAGCCCTTTCAAGAAACTCTGAAGTTAATGATAGTTGATATAAGGTGCTATAGCAGTGTTATTCACAATAGCCCCAAATTGGAGATGGCTCAACTGTCCAGCAACAGTAAAGTGAATAAAGGAATCTTGCCCAAGTCACATCGTGAAATGCCATGAAAGTGACAGCAAAGAAAGTGACAGAACAACAAACACAACTCAGAGCTGAGTCTCACAAACCATATTGAGCAAAATAAACAGATACAATGGCAAATACACAGCGTTATTCTATTATTTTATGTATATATGTCCCCAAACAAGCAAGATTCAATTATAGAGCTTAGGGTAGAAGTGTAATGAACAGCAAGGAAAACATCACAAAGGCCTAGCTACTGATTAACTCTGGTCGGGGAGAAAGGACACATGGAGGACTTCTGGGGTACTGAAGAGCAATGCTTTATTTCTTCACTTATCCATTACTTTATACAGATGTTGGAATTATAATGTATATACATATTTTATATTGGTTAGTTAAAATAACAGAGTCAGATCTTAGATCCCCTACTCCAGTATTCTGCAAAGGGCCAGACAGTACATATTTTAGGCTTTGAGAGCATTATGGTCCCTGTCTCAACTACTCTACTCTGCTGCTGTAGTGTAAAACACCAATAGATGACATACAAACAAATTGACATGGCTGTGTTCCAATAAAACTTTATGGACACAAATTTGAATTTCACCTAATTTTCAGATGTTGTGAAATATTCTTTTGTTTTTAACTATATAAAAAGTCTTTAAAAAATTCTTAATCCACAGGCTAAACAAAAAAAGGCAGCAGGCAGGATTTGGCCCATGGGCTTCAGTTTTCTGACCCTAGTCAATTGAAAGCCCATTCCCCAAGTCCTTCCCATAAATATCCACTGAAAAGAAAACCACAGATAGGAGTCCCTCTGCTTATTCTGCTCGTTGGGTCCTGTTCTGAGAGGAAATTCATGAGTTCTATTGATTAAGCTTTTCTTTGTTTAGATCCTGGGTTCTGCTCCCTGGGATACAGATGAATGCTTAGAGCCTGGAGTGCCATTCGACTTTATCTCTGGATTTAAAGTTTTTAATAAAAAGAACTGGGCATAGAGAAATCTGTGAGAATTGGAAAATGAGCACCAATTCTTTTTCCAAGCTAACCAAATATTTGCTGAATCTTGGCAGCCACAGTCAACCTTTTTCCTCTGAAATGCTGAGAGGTTATAAGTAATGGGAGACTTCATTTTTCTCAGGCCACAGCCCTTGTGAGAAGCTGGAACTGCCTCTCAAAACCTGCAGGGTTCTCAGGGAAAGAAGAGTCAGTTTTATGTTCCAAGGCGCTACTGAAAAGTGGTTGTAGTAGAGTCAGGGGGCCCTGACAGTGCTAATGGTCTGCTCCTTCCATGCTGCAGGGAGAGAGCTGAGCACCCCTGGTCCCTGGTTTCCCATAATGCTTAGCTCCCTAATTCCCAAACTCAGAGTCTTGTCAGCCCTGCCTGTCGTCTACTTACAAGAAACAATGAGACTGAGTTCACACGGCACAAGTGTATGCCTCTCTTTGTGTCTTTAGCCCATGATAAAATTGGTAGTTTCAAAAATATGATTATTCATGAGTCCTGGGTCATTGACCAGATAGTAGCTTGGGCTAAATCCTCTTCAGTAGGTCTCCCTGGTGGTTTCATGTGCTTGAGTTTGTGTATTGTGTGTGGTTTTGCGACTAATCTGCCAAAGGCATTGTATTTTGGGTAAAATAATCCACATTATATCAAGTTTAATCAGGAGAAAGCTTAGAGAACATCCGGTCCAAGCCCGTCATTTTAAAAAGGAAGAGACCAAGCTTATTTTATACATTCATATGTTCATTTGTTCATCAATCTAATATTTATTGCACATTCTGGAGCTACTGAATGCACACCTCAGAGTTACTAAGTTGGAATTTTTAACAACATGAAGGCATCTGCATGTTTAATAAGCTCTCCAGGTGATTATTTATGCAAACTAAAGTTGACCACCTTTGATATAGTAGAGAAAGCTGACCATTTAACACTGTGTAATAAGAGCTCATCAGAACAGGAACTCCCAATTCCTGCCTGCAGAGATGAAAGGTCAGGGTCAGAGTTTACTGAGGGAAAGGAAGGAAAGATGCCTGATCTAGTCTTAAAGGATAAGTAGAACCTCAAGAAGCAAAGAAGCAGAGGAAGGATACACCCGGCAGAGAAAAGAACGTGTGCAGAGCCACCAAGAGAAGGAATGCCACCCAACAGACTAGAGTGTTGGAGGTGGTCCCATCTATGCACTCCTGCACTCTGGGTAATTCTTCCACAACCCCTTGGCTTTGAGCCACAGTCCTTCTTCCTGTGTAGGCCTGCTAAGCTCAGAGCACTATTTCCCAAACCAGTAGGGAATGGTTTGTTACCACTTACTCCTTAAAAAGGGTTCCACCATCAAATTAGTTCATCAGTGGTAGGTCAAAGTTATGTAGATGTCTTTGCTTCAGGACCTCTCAAAGCCTTTACTGTGCCAATGTGCATCATCATTCTCCAAGAGAGAGGAGATGCAGTCAGTTGACCAGAAAAACCTATTTTCAAAAAACACCTTATTAGTACTGTGGAAACAGTTTACTGATTACTCAAATTTTTAAACATGTAATTACCATGCGACCCAGCAGTTTCTTTTTTTTTTTTTTTTCTTTTTTTTTTAGTTTGAGTATCACTTTGTTGCCCAGACTGGAGGCAGTGGCACACTCCTGGCCACCACAGCCTCAACCTGCTGGGCTCCGATGATCCTTCCACCTCAGCCTTCCAAGCAGCCGGAACTACCACGCCTGACCAATTTTTGATTTGTTATAGAAACGAGGTCTCACCAAGTTGCCTGGTCTCGAATCCACGGGCTCAGGCAACCCACTAACCTCAGCCTCCCAAAGTGCTAGGATTACAGGCTGAGCCACCAACCCCCATCCAGTTACATTCTTAATACAAAGTAATAAGCGCTGATCAGATTCCTGCCTGCGGAGATATCAGGGACTCAGATACTGGTATGTTAGTGTTCTTAGAAGCATTATTCCCAGAATCCAAAAGGTGGGAAAACCCCAATGTCCAACAACAGAAAATGGATAAACAAAATATGCTATATACATACACTGGAATATTATTTAGTCTTTAAAAAGAGGGAAATTCTGGTACATGCTAAAACATGGACGAACCTCAACGATATTATGCTGAAATAAGTCAGACACAAGAGAACAAAACTTGTATGATTACTTTTATATGAGGTACCTTAAACAGAGAAAGAAAGTAGACCAGTGATTACCAGCGACTAGGGGGAGAGGAGAATGGGAAGTTATTTTTTTAACATGTACAGAGTTTCTGTTTGGTGAAAAAGTTCTGGATATGGATAGTAGTGATGTTTGCACAAAAGTGAATTGCAAACTCAAAATGGCTAAAATGGTAAATTTTATGCTCTGTGTATTTTAACCACAATTTCTAAAAGATAGAGCATTTAATAGGATGCCTGAGCTGGGCTCGGTGGCTCAGCCTGTAATACCGTGACTTGGGAGGCTGAGGTGAGTGGATTGCCTGAGCTTGCGGGTTCGAGACCAGCCTGGGCAACTTGGCGAGACCTCATCTCTACAATAAATCAAAAAATCAGCCAGGCGAGGTAGCGCGCGCCTGTAGTTCCAGCTACCTGGAAGGCTGAGGCGGAAGGATCGCCGGAGCCCAGCAGGTGGAGGCTGCGGTGGCCGGGAGCGGCCACTACCCTCCAGTCTCGGAGACAGAGTGAGACTCCAACTCAAAAAAAAAAAAAAAATAGGATGCCTGATGCCTAGTAGACAATTTAAAAAATTCTAAAAACTCCTTAGTAGGCAGTGTTCCGTAGGATACTATTTGGGAACATCCTCTACTCTAGGGAGGATGGGAGTAGAGCCCAGCGTGGATCAGTGTTTGCTCCCAACCGTGGAAATGGTGGGTGGAACTGGCCTCTGGCTTGCTGAGAGGAAGAAGAGAAGCTGAGGAGAAGATGATGATCCAGATGGTAGTTTATAGGGTCTGCAGAAGGTGTTCTGAGCATGGAACACTATGCCTGGTAGGAAATCTTAGGAATTAGGAAGGGAGAGAAAGGAAAATGGAAGAGGACTGAGTGTTGGTGTAGCTGAAGGAGAGGGTAATGAACTGGGGAAAATGAAAGAAGCATTAGCTTAGAGCCAGCTGATCCTAATGTGAGCAGAGGCATTGATTTGTTTGGATTGTATTCATCCATTCAACAATTGTTTACTGAGTTCCATACCCAACACCATGTGCCAGTTCCTATCCTAGGTGCTGGTGATAATGCAGAAAAGAAAACACACAAACATCCCTTTCTTTGTGGTGTTGTATACTAGTGGACTGGCATTTCAAATGATTTATTTTGGTTGTCTATGAAGTATGAGGTTCTGCAGAAGGTTGGGTTCTCCAGGAAACAGATGCTGAGATAGAGTTGGGAGTGCAAAATGTTACTGAATAATTAGCTGGGCATGGTGGCACAAGCCTGCCGTCCCAGCTACTCAGGAAGCTGAGGTGGAAGGATCGCTCAGGAAGTTGAGGCTACACTGAGCTGTGATCATGCCACTGCACTCTAGCCTGGGCCACAGAGTGAAACTCTGACTAAAAAAAAATTTTTGTTGGAAAGTTACCTCTATGAAAGGGCAGGATAGAAGCTGCATTAGGCAGAGAGAGCATTAGGCTGTGATGTCAGCCAAAAAGAGGTCCTGCCACCCCATCAGGATGTTCTAGAGCAAAGATTGCTCTTGCCCACTGGAAAAATTCCATGTTGGGGGTAGTTAGGCCATCATACCACTCCCTGCTGAAGCCCACCCTGAGCAGAGGGTGTCTTGGCTATCACTGTCTTGATCACTCTTTGACTGTGGTCCTTCCAGAGACCTGGAAAACTGAGGTGGACCCTGAAAGAATTAATGCTGTCAACTAGTGGCAATCCACGTAGTTGGGGATCTGTGCCTGCTACACAGGACATTGGGGAAATACAGGTCCCCCATCGTGTTTTTCAGCTTGTAATAAAGAATGCACTGGACACACTCACACTTTTGAAAATAGATTTCTGCCTCAGCCCCTTCCCTGCTGGTTTCTTGCACTCTCTCTCGGGCTCTCTCGGGCTCGTGCTCGGGCTCGCGCTCGCTCTCTCTCTCTCTCTCTCTCTCTCTCTCTCTCTCTCTCTCTGTCTGCCACACACACACACAGTCACTGGGATTTCAAAAATGTCTCAAGATTCATATTTTTTTCTCAAGGCTAGCATATGACTCTTCCCTGGGGAACAGTGGTGAGTTGTGTTAGGTTTTTTTTGGGGGGGGGAGGGGTGGGGGATGACCTATTGCTTTTTCTTTTCTCTAGAGAGGCACTAAGAAAGGGCATGGGCTTTGGCATCAGGCAGACCTTGTTCTTTGCAACTTATATGCTTTGCAACCCCAAAAGAAGTTCCTCAACTACACTGCTCTTAAACTATACTGCTCTGAGCCCATTTCTTCATCTTTTCATCTCATAGGCAATGAGATAAAAACATAGATTATCTGGCATGGTCCCAGGTATGCATGAAGTACTCTCCAAAGTATCATTGCCCACGTTTAAAAATCACCAATCCTGGACCCTGTGTGGGATGATCATTTGTGAAGAGACCACAGCAAGGGACTGTATCTGAGATCTGTGCATGGAAGCAGGAAGGAAATGAGCTACCCCAAAGTGCACCCAAATCATAAAATCCTCCAATGATATTGCCTAAAGGGTCTGTCTTTATCTTAAGCTCACTCACAGATGCCTCTTTGGCACCTTCCTGGGGCCATCAAAAAAGGTAGTACAAGGCTGGGTACATGTCTGTAATCTGAGTACTTTGGAAGACTGAGGCAGAAGGATTGCTTGAGCCCAGGAGTTTGAGACTGTATATGTACAAAAATTCCTTTAAAAACTAGCCATAGCCGGGCTCGGTGGCTCAACCTGTAATCCCGCACCTTTGGGAGGCTGAGGTGAGTGGATTGCCTGAGCCCGCGGGTTCGAGACCCGCCTGGGCAAGCGAGACCTCATCTCTACAATAAGTCAAAAAACCAGCCGGGCATGGTAGCACGCGCCTGTAGTTC
>CAUYQG010206676.1:0-16287 GCA_963574415.1 Tarsius wallacei | reverse complement strand
CCGCGCTCCCCCCCCGGTGCCCTCGACCCCAAAAAAAAACCACCCCCCCCCCCCCCCCCCCCGGGGGCCGGCCCCCCGGGGGCGGGCCGGGGGCGGGGGGGCGCCGCCCCCCCCATTTAATAAGGGAAAGGTTGCAGCTTATTTGAGTTATGTATTTACTTAGGCATCTTCTACTTCCCTGAGATTCCCAAAGTAAATTTCACCTGTGCTCTCAATTTCTGATTGGACATGACTGTAAGCCTCTCTCCTCATCTTGGTTACACTCTTCAGAAGTCACTTTGGCTCCTCTATGATACTTTTAAAATATGACTGCTAGGAACTTAGAGAATTCCCAAGTGTGGTCGGATCGGGAAGCAGAAATGAGCCATCTCCTCCCATGACCCGAACACTGTACTTTTGCTATCATAGCCCTAGCAGCAGGTCTGCCTTTCCCCCACTCTGCCCAAAAGAGGCCTCTTTACCTGTTGTAAATTATCTGCCATGAACATAAAATAAACACTGCAGAAGCCCAGTTGGGTGATGATTAATAAGAAGCTGACAGTGTACCTGAGATAGCAAAACAAAAGGCAGACAGGGAGAAAATAAACACTGAAATTATTTGTTAGAATGTGTTTCTTTTTTGAGACAATTGTTATTTTAAAAATTTTCCTCTACATTTTTCTTATTTTTAAAATTTTCAAGCCTACAGAAGAAGTTGAAAGAATAGTTTAATTAGTATCCATACACCCTTTAGCTAAATATACCAATTGTCAATTTTTGGCCCCGAATTGCAATATGTATGCATGTATTCATTCATCCATAAACACAGACACATGCATTTTTTTCAGAATCGTTTGAAAGTCAATTGCAAATATCAACACTTCAACCCTAAATACCTCAGCATACTGTTCATTAAACTATGAAAACCAGCTGAGCACAGTGTCTCAAGCCTGTAATCCCAACACTTTGGGAGGCCGAGGCAAGAGGATCGCCTGAGCTCAGGGGTTCGAGACCAGCCTGGACAACTTGGCGAGACCTCATCTCTACAATACACCAAAAGAAACTTAGCCGGGCGTGGAACGTGTGCCTGTAGTTCCAGCTACTTGGAAGGCTGAGGTGGAAGGCTTGCCTGAGCCCAGCAGATCGAGGCTGCAGTGGCTGTGAGTGTGCCACCACCCTCCAGTCTGAGCAACAGAGTGAGATCCCGAATCTAAAACCAAAACCAAAAAACTATGAAAGCCAGAAAGTCAACCTCAGTATTCTGAAATATACAGTTTTTCTATTGCATTGTATTATATTTGTTTTTTTGAGTCAGGGTCTCACTCTATTGCCCAGGCTGGAGTGAAGGGGCATGATCATGGCTCACTGCAGCCTTGACCTCCTAGCCTCAGGCAATCCTTCCACCTCAGCTTCCTGAATAGCTGGGACTACAAGCATGAGCCACCAACGCCTAGTTAATTTGTTATTTTTTATAGAGACGAGATCTCCCTATGCTGCCCAGGCTGGTTTCTAACTCCTGAACTCATGCAATCTTCTCGCCTCAGCCTCCCTAAGATCTGGGATTACAGGCGTGAGCCACCGCCCCTGGCCCAGTCCCTATTTTAGTCATCCTCCAGTATCCACAGAGAATTGGTTGCAGGACCCCCCTGTGGATACCAATATCTGTGGATGCTCAAGATCCTCATATACATTGGCGCAGCATGACCCCAATTCTCTCCAAAATATATTTTATAGCCGTTTCATTTTCTATTTTTTTGATTTAGGATCTAATGAAGGTAGCATATTGCATTTAGCTATGACTCTTTGGTCTATTTCTTAGAACAACCCCAGGTGCATTCTCCTTTTTTGTGTTTTCATGACATTGGATTTTTCTTGAAGAGTCCAGGCCAGTTGTCTTATAGAACACCTGCGTCGTGGACTTGTGTGACTGCCTCTCGTGATCACGTCCAGGAAGCACTTTGGGAAAGAATGCTACAGAGGGGACACTGTGCTCCTCTATTTCATCATAGTGGGAGGCACATGATACCCCATTGTCCTACTGCGGTGGTGACTGCCAACTTACAACTCCCCTGTTGTAAATATACATCATCCCTTTGTAATCTGTGGGGCGAGATTCTCCTATTCCCCACCAACCAGGGGTTTTACCATTCATTGATGCTGCTTGCCTGAATCAAATATTTCATCAGTGGTTGCGAGGGGGTGGTTTTCTAATTCTAGCCACCATTTCTTCTAAATTTATTAGCTGGTATTTAAGAGAGGCATATTCCTCCCTTGCCTCCTTTTCTTTTCTTTTTTGGCATCACAATGGTCTCATATTAATTATTTTAAAATGTAATATTTTTTTTTTTTTTTTGCCCGTACTGGAGTGCAGTGGCCGCTCCCAGCCACCACAGCCTCGACCTGCTGGGCTCCGGCGATCCTTCCACCTCAGCCTTCCAGGTAGCTGGAACTACAGGCGCGCG
Organism: Tarsius wallacei; assembly: GCA_963574415.1. Lineage (NCBI taxonomy): Eukaryota > Metazoa > Chordata > Mammalia > Primates > Tarsiidae > Tarsius > Tarsius wallacei. The sequence continues at coordinate 13,846 of CAUYQG010206676.1, read as the reverse complement.
CTACCACGCCTGGCTAGTTCTTGATTTATTGTAGAGATGAGGTCTCGCCAAGTTGCCCAGGTGGGTCTCGAACCTGCATGCTCAGGCAATCCACTCACCTCAGCCTCCCAAAGGTGCAGGATTACAGGCTGAGCCACCGAGCCCGGTTTAAAATGTAATATCTTATACTTCATAATTGTCATTATCCTTTTGTAGTCTTAAATTATTCCAAATTTGGAGATGCATTTGTTTTTTGAGGGAACAAAAATATGTTCCTCTGGCTAGATTATAATATTTAGATTGTGTTTATCAAAATTGGCTTGTAGTACCAACCAATTTGTTGGTGAAGGCATAACTTAAAAATACAGATTCTTGGACTGGGCGTGGTGGCTCCCGCCTATAATCCCAGCACTTTGGGAGGCCGAGGTGAGAGGATTGCCTGAGCCCACAGGTTCAAGACCAGTTTGGGCAACTTGGTGGGACCTCATCTCTACAATAAATGAAGAAAAATTAGTCTGGTGTGGTGGCACATGCCTGTAGTTCCAGCTTCTTGAAAGGTTGAGGTGGAAGGATCGCCTGAACCCAGCAAGTCGAGGTTGCAGTGGCCGTGAGCAGCGTGTCACTGCACTCTAGCCCGGGTGACAGAGTGAGACTCCAACTCAAAAAAGAAAAAAAATACAGATTCTTGGTTGTCATATCAGTCTCGTGTGTCCGAATCTTGGTGATGTCACATGTGACTCCTCTTGATTACGAAGATTTTCAAACATATACAAAAGCAATGAGAATAATTTAATGAATTCTCATGTATGCATCCTAGCTTCAGTAACGAATTTTCTTTTTTTTGAGTCAGGGTCTCCATTCTGTTGCCCAGGTTGGAGTGCAGGAGCGTGATCACAGTTCACCGCCACCTCGACTTCCTAAGCTCAGGTGATTCTTTTGCCTCAGCCTCAAAAGTAGCTGGGACAACAGGTGTGTGCCATCATGCCCAGCTAATTTTTAGATTTTTTTTTGTAGCGAGCAGGTCTTGCTTTGTTGACCAGGCTGGTCTTGAACTCCTGGACTCAAGCAAATCCTCCTGTCTCGACCTTCCAGATTACAGGCATGAGCCATCAAGCTGGGCCTAATGTTCTGCCAATTCTCTTCTATCTCATCACACACATACTTAATATGTCCGTGAATTCGTAGCAAACCAGAGACCTCAAGTCATTTCACCTGTAAATAATTTAGTATACAGCGATAATGGATAAGAACTTAAAAAGTAAAATAATTACATCATTATCATCCCTTACAAAATTAATAATACTTTTTTTTTTTTTTGAGCAGGAGTCTCACCCAGGCTAGATGCAGTGGCACACTCATGGCCATCTCAGCCTCTATCTACTTTGGCCTTCCAAGAAGCTGGAACCACAGGCATTCACCACCACGCCCGGACACTTTTTCAATTTATTGTAGAGAAGAGGTCTCACCAAGTTGCCCAGGCTGATCTCAAACCCCTGGACTCAGGCAATCCTTTTGCTTCCATCCCCCAAAATGCTGGGATTATAGGCATGAGGCACCGCTCCTGGCAATAACAATTATTTATTTGTATCATCTAATATTCAGTCACCACTCAGATCTCTCCAATTGTCTAAAAAATATCTGCCTTACAGATGGCTTCCCAACAAGTCTATACATTATATTTTGAGCATCCTCAAAGTGGCTATATTCTCCTTGTCCTGGTTTTTTTTTTTCCTTGCAACTTTTGACTTTTTGTTTGCTGTTGAAGATACCAGACCATTGTCCTGTGGTATATCCTGTTTTCCCGACTTAGTTGACAACTTCCTATGATGTCATTCATCTTGCTCCTCTGTCCCCTGTGTTTTCTATAAACTGATATTAGATACAGTGGCTGGATTAGATGGAAATATAAATCTATTTTTCTTGCAAGAACATTTCAGGGGTGGTACTCTGTATTTCCTACTGTAGCCTATTATGAGACACGCCCTGTCTGGCTGTTCCATGTCTACACATAAGATGCTAAGGTGAGTACCTAGGGTCAGGTGGTATTGGTGCATTCTCCCTTTATAAAGTTTCCCAGTGACCTTTCACCTAATGGCTTGAACATTAATGACTGTTGCCTCCACGGAATGGGCAGATTTATTTTTGTTTTAGAGTCTCTTGCTCTGTCATGCAGGCTGGAGTACAGTGGCACTACCAGAACTCACTGCAGCCTCGTCTTCCTGGTCTCAAGAAATACTCCTGCCTCAGTCTCCTGAGTAGCTGGGACTATAGGCATGTGCCATGATGCCTGTCTAATTTTTAAATCTTTTGAGAGATACGGTCTTTTATGTTGCCCAGGCTGGTCTTGAACTCCTGGCTTCAAGCAATCCTCCTCCCTTGTTCTCCCAAAGTGCTGGGGTTACAGGTGTCAGCCACTGTGACTGGTCTGGAATGGGCAGTTTTTAATCAAGCTCCTCAGGTGTCTATTAGCACATTAAAAATGACAGATCATTCGTTTAAGTATTTTTCCAAATGTTTCCAACTTTTTCTCAATCATTAGACCTCCAGAGAAATGGTACAGTGTCATGGGCTAGATATTCTGGGTTCTAGCCCTTGCTCTGCCACTAACTTCCTGTGTGATCCTGAGCAACTGTATGGCCCTCTCTGAGCTTCATTCCTCTCTATCTGAACAGGCATGGGTATAGTGATCTGTTGGGACCTTCCTGCTCTACATATTTATTCAGGGTATCATCCGAAATTGAGAATGCAGGCACTGGCTTAAGGCGTCTATGATTGCAGCCACGTGACCTCACCTGTCTGATCATGGGTGGGGGCGGTTTCCTGACCAGGAGATCAATGACCTACTGAGACTCCCGAGAGGAGCTGAGGAGGGATGGAGCTACAGCATTGTGCCCTCCCCCTGGGGACTTCGCCAGCAGAGGTTGTTGTGTAAGGTTACTGGTCAGATCTCCGCTCTGGCGCCGTCAACGCCTGTACCCTGGAGTATGACATTTTGTCCTTATGAACCTTTGTTACCTCACATTTCCAGGACAATAGAAACCCAGCCAGCCTACTTCACAAAGCAGTCGAGATCGTCAGGGGAGCTAAGACACAGAAAACCACTTTGTCACCATTTACTTTTTAATAAATAAATTATTATTGTTTCTTTTAATTTTAGAGGCAAGGTCTTCCTGTGTTGCCCCGGCTGGCCTTGAACTCCTGGGCTTAAGTGATCCTCCTGCCTTGGTCTCCCGAATTGCTGGGATTACAAGTGTGAGCCATTGTACCCAGCCACCATTAGCTTTTTATCAAGTCAGGGAAAAACCTGAGTATTCACCAACAGAGGAATTAGCAAATAGATTTATGGCACACATTCACCCTGGGAAGCATGGTGAGCCTTCAAAAATGATGAGAGACTGGGCTCAGTGGCTCAGCGTGTAATCCCAACACTTTGGGAGGCTGAGGCAAGTGGATTGTCTGAACCCACAGGTTCGAGACCAGCCCGGGTAACTTGGCAAGACCTTGCCTCTACAATAAATAAATAAAAAGTTAGCTGGGTGTGGTAGCAAGCGCCTGTAGTTCTGGCTACTTGGAAGGCTGAAGTGGAAGGATCGCTGGAGCCCAGCAGGTCGACACTGGGGTGGCCATGAGTGTGCCACGGCACTCCAGCCTGGGCGATGGAGTGAGACTCCAACTCCAAAAAAAAAAAAAAAAAAAAGATGATGAAGTACAATTCTATGTTCCAATGTGGAAAAGAAAAAAGAAAAGAAAAACTAGAGACATACTGTTAGATGGAAAAGCAAACTTCCAAAAGTTATTCTAAGGGATGTATAATAACATAAAAAGCAAACTTTTATTTTCATTCACATACATATGTGGCTGCACATGTAGAAAAAAATCTGGAGAAATACATACTAGCTAGATATCAACGATTACCTCTTGGGTAGAAAATGGAATGGGGAATGGGGGCTATTGAGAGGATTCTCTATATAGTTTGATAGTTTACAATAAGAGCATATTCATTTAAAACTTGGGAAACTAACAGGCAGGCACAGTGACTCACGTCTGTAATCCCAGTTGGGAGGCAGAGGTGAGAGGATAGCTTGAGCCCGGGAGTTCGAGACCAGCCTGGGCAACATAGGGAGAACTTATCTCTACAAAACAAAACAAAACAAAAATTAGCCAGGTGTGGTGGTGTGTGCCTATAGTCCCTATACTGGGGAAGCTGAGACAGAAAGATCTCTGGAGTCCAGGAGGTGAAGCTGTAGTGAGCCACGATTGGGCCACTGCCCTCCAGCCTGGGCAACAGAGTAAGACCCCAACTCTCCGTTCACAAGAAATCAAGAAAGAACAGGTGAGGATAATTATCATTGTTTGTTACCCCTGTGATGACACCTGTGACTCCTACCTTCCCCATACAGCATGGGTCCTCAGCCAGGCGTGAGGGCAGGTTTCAAGGCTGTACATTGTGGCCTCTTCATAGTTCACAAAAGTCTTTTGCAGTCTAGGGGAAAGGACAAACACAATGCCACTGAAAACATTTTTGCTAAAATATGCTGTGAAAACAATTTACTCCTAAAGAAGTCATTATCATAGATCTGTAAGTTAGCATGCAGTGTTCTGTTACATTTCAAACAGTGGTATACGTCACACTTTAACAACTTTCAGGAGTTTGCTGCTTTTTTTCCTTTTTTCTTTTTTTTTTTTTGTAGTTATCTTTTTAAGCATGAGTATTTAGTGGCCATCATTGAATTTGTTCTTCTTGAACAAACAGTAACTGTATATTCATGTAGGTCTGCAAAACAGGAAAGGGAGGATATGGCCGGGGAGGGGGAGTGGGGAAGGCAGGGGTGGGTGTGGCCAAGCCAGTGATTCCGTCCTTTCTGGGTTGACCTTCCCTCCTTCCTGTTGCCGAGGGGGTCGGACATTTATGATGCCTGCCCTGGACCCAACCCCATGCAAAGGTGATAGGCTCCTGCCCAGCACCTTGTAGAATGTGATGCCCGGGTCCCAGTCTGTCCTCTTCTCCTGTCCCTCTTCCTAGGCGACCTTTCTGGGGTGGGGCAGGCCGTGCTGCAGGACAGCGGGTTGCACAGACTCCGGATACACAGTGTGAACTGCAGGGCCGAGGGCAGTGGTGGGGAGAGTAAACGGGCCCCGACTTATCTAGAAACCAGAGGTACAATCCCAACATGCCCCTCCGATATCCAGAGATGCTGAGCAAGTCTCTTTAGGCATCTGGGCCTCCATGGTTTTCACATGCAGGCTGGGTTTGAGGAGGAGACAGTGACCTCGACAGGGAGCCGTGCTGAGAACACAGCCTTTTGATTACTGCTCACTGAGGTCGACATCTGCAACACGGGGAAGGCTCCCTTGCCTAGGACTGGCAAGTAAATTAGTCTCAGGGTGGCAGATTTGAAAGCTGTAGATTAGACAGGTACTAGTGACAGGTGCGGGGGTAGGACACAGTAGGGAGGAGTGGAGACTGTGGCAAACCAGAGCACATGTCCTGTTCTAGAAGAGGTTGATCTGACTCCCTAAAGGAAAGAAGGCCCAGAGGTTCCAGATTGTCTAAACAATAAGAAGGCAGAAGTTTGCTTTTCTGTTTTTTTTAATGTGAAACCTTCAGGTTTGTAAACATTGGCTAAAAAAACAAAACAAAGCAAAACTGTGGGCAGCCCTCAAAACATAAGTGAAGGCCATAGCCAGCTCTTAGGCCGTCAGAAGAAAGTCACAGAAAAGCTGTCAGGAATAGTCAGATGTCAGAAACCTGGTGGTGTGATGATTCTAGCAGGCTCAGAAAGAGAAGATTTGCAAAATGGTTTGGAGTGGAGTTGCATGGGTCTTTGAGGGCTGGTTCTGCCGGTCCTAGCTGTGAGTGCCAGTCCTAGCTATGTGACCCTGGGCAAGGCATTTAAGCCTCAGTTTACTCATATGCAAAGTGGGAATAAAAATAGTGCCTACCATAGAGGCTCACCATAAGGAGTAAAGAAGGTGTGCAAAGCCCTTGGTATGGTAACCTGGCACAGTGAAATTGCACAGTAAATTTAACTGCTGGGTGAGTACACACTCTCAACAGTGTTTTGGGAGCCGGAAAGTGCTCCGCGGGTTAGGTGGGGACTGGCACACCTATTTGGGTTATGATAATTTGGCTTTATGGGGAGTTTTTTTTGACTATCCCATCTTGGACTTTTGAGGCCTTTCTTCACTTTTAACGAGGACCTGTTTGGGTTCACACGTCCTGGGCTCAGCTGAGCCTGTGGATCTCAGCATTCTTTGTTTTTATTGCATTTGTCTTTTCTTTCTGAAATTGTTTTTGCATCAAAGTTTCGAATATGTAAGCGTTATTATATGGGTGTTTTGTTAATGATGAAGTCACTGGAAAGTCTTTATTTTGTTGCTCAGTATGTTTTTGACCTTCACCCTGGTTGTCCTGAAAGAATTTTGCCTGGGCCGGGCTGGATGGCTCAGCTTGCAATTCCAGCACTTTGGGAAGCCGAGGCGAGTGAATTGCCTGAGCCCGCGAGTTCGAGACCAGCCAGGGCAACTTGGCGAGACCTTGTCTCTTTTAAAAGTCAAAAATTAGGCTGGGCTCGGTGGCTCAGCCTGTAATCCCAGCACTTTGGGAGGCCGAGGTGAGTGGATTGCCTGAGCCCGCGGGTTCAAGACCCGCCTGGGCAACTTGGTGAGACCTCATCTCTACAATAAATAAAAAAATCAGCCGGGCGTGGTAGCGCGCGCCTGTAGTTCCAGCTACTCGGAAGGCTGAGGCGGAAGGATCGCCAGAGCTCAGCAGGTCGAGGCTGCAGTGGCCGGGAGCGGCCACTGCACTCCAGTCTGAGCGACAGAGTGAGACTCCAACTCAAAATAAATAAATAAATAAATAAAATAAAAATAAAAATAAAAAATAGCTGGGTGTGGTAGTGTGCGCCTGTAGTTCTGGCTACTTTGAAGGCTGAGGCGGAAGGATCGCTGGAAACCAGCAGGTCGACGCTGGGGTGGCTGTGAGCCTGCCACTGTACTCCACCCTGGGTGACAGAGTGAGACTTCAACTCAAAAAAAAAAAAAAAAAAAGAATTTTGTATGGAACAAATTACACTGAGAAGGTGTGTAGATTGGATTGGGGGAGATTGGGATGGGGAGGTTAAAAGGAAAAGAAGGATGTTTCTAGGCATCTCACATAGATATGGTAGTTTATAGAGTGCCTTTGCATCTTTCTTGCTTTTTGTAGAGACAGGGTGTCTGTCACCCACGCTGGAGTACAGTGGCTCAATCATAGCTCACTGCAGCCTTGAACTCCTGGGCTCAGGCGATCCTCCTGCCTCAGCCTTTCAAATAACTACAGGGGCGTGCCACCTTGCCCAACCTTTTATCACTTTTGATGCTTCTAGGTAAAGAGATTTAGGCTCAGAGGGGTGCAGGAATTTGACAGAGTCATTTAGCTCTTTAGCAGCAGAGTTAGATCTGGCCTAGAGTCTCCAGTTGGGATTCTTCCTCCACTGCCTCCAAGGATTTGGGAATGGCAGGCAGGGTGGTGGCCTGGAGAAGTGGTCCTGTAAATTGACTCAGCAGTCAGAAGAAAGGCAGCATGCCCTCAGGGGCCCAGAGCGGGGTGAGGGAAGCAGGACTTACCTCTGGCTGAGATGCTCAGCGCAGTTCAGCAGGATGACCATGCAGTGCACAGTGAGGACCCCGATGGCCAACAGGCTGATAGGACCAACCTGGATTAGAGAAGAGAAACAGGGACAGTAAGCCACGCATGGATTATGCCCACACCTGGCCCGCTCCCAATCTGGGCACTGGGGTCCCTCCCATAATAAAGCTGTCTTTGAGGTGAGAGACCTGCCTGAATGTTCTTGGGCCCCAGATGCTAGGGTTCGAATGGGCTTTTTAGCATCACTGTAAAGTGACTGCCCAACCTCTGCTGGGATACTTCTAGGGACAGAGAGCTCACTACCCTCCACGTGGCCCATGCATTTTCTCATCTGCCTCAAGTTCCACCCATTCTGAGTTCCTCATCATAGATTTCATTCCTTTCACATGCCTTAGCCCTCGCCTCCTTCAAGAGGTTTGAGGACCAAGGCTCCTCTCATGACAGTCCTCCTCCGGGGCAGAGTTTATCAGCAGGAGCATTATGGATGTTTGGGGGTAGATGATTCTTTGTTGTAAAGAGCTGTCCTGTGCATTGTAGAATGTGTTAGCAGCTTCCCTGAGCCTCTGCCCACTGGGTATCAGCGACTCTTCCTGTGGCTGTGACAACCAAAGATGTCATTAGACATTATAAATGTCTGGGAGTGGGGCATGCAAAATTATTCTGAGTAGAGAGTCACTGCTCTAGTGTGTCTCATTTGTCAATATTCCTTTCTGGCTGGGCTCAGTGGCTCAGCCTGTAATCCCCGTGCATTGGGAGGCTGAGGCAAGTGGAGTGCCTGAGCCCGCGGGTTCGAGACCTGCCTGGGCAACTTGGCGAGACCTCATCTCTTCAATAAATAAAAAACTAGCCAAGAGTGGTAGCGGGCGCCTGTAGTTCCGGCTACTTGGAAGGCTGAGGCGGAGGGATCGCTGGAGCCCAGCAGGTCGGGGCTGGGGTGGCCGTGAGCGTGCCACTGCACTCCAGCCTGGGCGACAGAGGGAGATGGACTCCAATTCGAAAAAAAGAAATTCCTTTAAAAAAATGGGCTGATTATTAATCCTAATCTTCCAGATATGATCAGAAGAGCATACATAGAGAGGGACTCTCTCACCTCCTTTGTTCTGGACGTGAATGTCTTTATAGATGTGACCCATCACAAAGAAACAAATGAGGGTTCAAGAGCATCACTAGACTCCACTAGAATGTAGGCTCCATGTGGCAGAAACTTTATCTTCTTTACTTTTATATTCCTAGGGCCTAGGAATGCAGAGTAGGCACTCAATAAGGATTTCTCAAAAGGGTCATGGTCAGAGGTTCTGGTGAGAGATGAAAGGTGAATAAATCCTCTAATGACTCTCAGGAAGCAAAAATCCAAGCATACAAGTGCTCTCTTAAAAAGCAAGTACCTGCTAGGTGTGGTGACTCACACATGTAATCCCAGCAATTTTAGGGGCTGAGGTGGGAGGGCTGCTTGAGTCCAGGAGTTTGAGACCAGCCTGGGCAACATAGCGAGATCTCAACTTACAAAAAAAAAAATCAAAAAATTATGTGGGCATGGTGATGTGTGCCTGTAGTCCCAACGACTTGGGAAGCTGAAGCAGAAGGATCGCCTGAGCTCAAGAGATCGAGGCTGCAGTGAGTCGTGATCGTGCCACTGCACTCCCACTTGGGTGACAGAGTGAGACCCTGACTCAAGAAATTAAAAAGAAAAGGCAGATATTACACTGGCGAAAAAAATCTCAAGATACTCTGGCTGAAGGCTATGTCTTCTGCAGAAGTTCCCAAAACCAGAGGATTCCCAAGGAGAGAGTCCCATCTCTGGGCTGGGACCACTAAAGAGTAGAAGTCATGTCAGAGGAAATAAGGGTCTTGCCTTCCTTAGATAGGGGGGCCACTTGCCAGACCGGAGAGAAGGAAACATTCACTGCCACTGAATGAAATTTATGTTTGGCATCAATTCAATTCAATAGATGTTAGTTGGGACTTGCTGTGTGCCAGTCTTTGTGGTGGCCACTGTGGGGAGGTGTAAAGGGAATCAAATGGTTCCTGCCCACAGAGCTTTCAGTGACCTGAGGAAGACAGGTCTATCAAAATACAACATGCAACCATAAAAAAGAACAGATGGTACTCAGTTCTTTGTTTCTGTGATAGATCACTGCGTATTATAGACTCTAAGTCCATCCAAGCTGCTGCAAAGTCCATAATCTTTTCCTTCTTTATGGCTGACAAATATTCCATCGTGCATATGCACCACGTTTTTTAAATCCAGTTCACTTTTGATGGGCAGCACGATTGGTTCCGTGTTTTTGCTATCGTGAATAATGTTGCAATAAATATGCGTGTGCAGGTATCTTTTGCATAGAGTGAGTTGAGTCCCTGAATTGTACCTCACATTTTAAAATAAAAATTTTAAAAATAAAATAAAATAAAAATAAAAAAAAGAACAAAATCATGTCCTTTGCAGCAACACGGATGCAATGGGAGGGTGTTATCCCAAGCGAATCAACCTAGAAACAGAAAACTGGATACTGCATCTTCTCACTTTTTTTTTTTTTTGAGTTGAAGTCTCACTCCTTTGCCCAGGCTGGAGTGCAGTGGCATGCACACTCACGGCCACCCCAGCGTCGACCTTCTGGGCTCCAGTGAACCTTTCACCTCAGCATTCCGAGCAGCTGGAACTACAGATGCGTGCTACCAGGCCTGGCTGTTTTAAAATTTTTATTTTATTGTAGAGACAAGGTCTCGCCAGGTTGCCTGGGCTGGTCTTGAACCTGAGGACTCAGGCAAACCACTTGCCTCGGTCTCCCAAAGTGCTGGGATTACAGGCTGAGCTACCGAGCCCAGCCTGTTCTCACTCTTAGGTGGGAGTTAAACACTGGGGACACATGGACATAAAGATGGGACAACAGACACTGGGAACTCCTAAAAGGGGGAGGGGACAAGGACACCATGTTCTTTGGGTGATGGGTTCAACAGAGCCCAAATTTCACTATCACGAAAAATATCCATGTAAGCAACCTGCATGTGCACCCCTGAAAAAAAATCTCCTCTCTGTAAGTGCTTTAAGAATTCCAGGTGCAGTAGCTATAAGTTACAGAAAAACACAAGGCAAGGGTGACATTCATGTTTATAGGAAAGAGTGACTTTTTAGAAAGGAAGCCAATTTCCAAAGACAGAGCAAGGTGGCAGGGAACAGCATGGAAGAGCCGAGGCCGTGCAGGAGAGCATGTGGGTTGGTGGAGGCATCCTGCCTCACCCAAGGCACCTTCCCGCATGCCCTCAAAGGATGGGACACAGGAGTGGCAGACTCAGTGCCCGCAGGGACCAGGCTGCTAGTGCAAATGGGGGAAACAGCTGAAGTGATCCCAGGGAATGCAGAAGACTGTGTCGCAGGGGAGTCTGACATATGTGGCAGGTCTTCATAAATAATGGCTGAGCCCTCTGGGGTGCTCAGTTTGGCTCCAGGTTGGCTCCAGTGGATGGATGCCCATGAGCACATTTCCTATCGCAGAAGGTACCCTCGATTTGCCCACTGATAAGCAGTGCAAAAGCCTCCGGGGCCCATCACCCCCACCCCAATGGGTCAACCTCGTTTCCATCCCACAGATGCCTCTCACCAATAAGCCAGCATTTTTGATGGCCAAGGGAAGCCCCAGAAGCCCAGTGCCGATGTTGCATTTCAACAAATGGATCAAGGTTTGCATCCTCCTGTGGGGAGAGAAGAGGGAGGCAAGAGGGTAAAGTTAGTGGAAGGGGGGGTGGCCCAAGTCTCGCGACATCTCCCCAGCACCTGTTGGGAAGAGGAACAAAACCTGATGATGTGGACTCAGGCAGGGACAGCTTTCAGTTTCAGGGATCTGTCCTGGAACATCTGACCAGTGGATGATCCTAGTTCTGGTGATTCGACAAATATTTAACCCACACGACTCCAAAGAAAAAGTTCATATGCATTGCCACCATTTTGGATAACTCCCCAACACCAACTGGTTCATTAATGAACCTGATGATTTCTTTCATGATCTATGTGCTCAAATGACAATTATTGAGACTAGGGCAGCCCCCTTGGGTCCCCTCCCACGGTGGGAGCTTTTCTGTTTTCTCAATAAATCCTGCTTTCCCACCTTCAAAAAAAAATTATTGAGACTAACACATGTCTAGCATTTAGATAGATAGTGAAAAATTAGTAACAATTGCCTTAATTTACAGAGTCTTTATTGGCATTAGGTCATGTATTAATTCACCAGAGGAAAAAACCCATCGATATCTTGCAGCCTATGTAAATAGTTACTGGCTGTAGTTTGCGCCTTCATCTATTTACCTGAACAATATTTATTGGGAAGATGAAGCGCCCTGTAATATATCCATGCTATGCACTGGAGAAAGTTTAGTAACAATTGCCACGGTGCATGCAGAGTTCAAGGTGACCTGGGTTCTAAGTGTTCCTCCCACCTGTGCTGGCAGCTCCTGTCCAGACAGCTCCAGTTCCCATGAGGATGGGGGAGGGGATGGGAACAGGATCGTGAGAACAGAATCAGAAAGGAACTTATGGGAAAGTGAGTCAAGAGCACCAAACCCAGAGACAAGAACACTGGATTCTGAGTAACCAATGTGTTTGGTTACTACTTTGGAAAGCTTCTTAGCTGCTTAGATCCTGTTTCCTCATCTGCCCCTCCCCCCCACCCAAAAAGAAAGAAAGAATAATTCCAGTCCTCCCTAAGTCCCAGGGATGCTGTAAGAGTCAAAAGAAAGAATGACATGATGGATCTTGGCATCTTGAAGTGCTTCACGGATGTGAGGACCACCACCACCATCACCGTCATCATCATCATCGTCATCACCGTCACCATCATCACCATTGTTATCGTCATTGTTATCATCATTGCCAACTTTGGTCTGGCCTTCACCTCTAGGGCCTTCTTGGAGAGGAAGCTGAATTGGGATGGCAGAAGAAAGTCACGCAGGGGCTATTTTAGGCAAGCAGAAATGCCTCCTCCACCTAGAACAAAAAGGTCCCTTGAGGAGGCCATCGGAGGCATAGTCCAAATATCAGGCTGGGATAGAGGTCCCCCTAGGCCACCCTTAAACTGTCTGAAGGTGGCCAGGAGAGCCAAAACTAGTTGCCCAAGGTCACAGGTGAGTCCAGCAGAGACAGTGCTCGCGTTTCTTTGTCTCATCTGTGAGGGCGTCACGGTAGGGGCTTCCAGAATGTGCTGCCAGGCCTTTGCCTTTCAATACTGGCCTGGGAGAGGGTCAGGTCGAGAGAACAGGTGGGTCTCTTGGGACCTCTGTGATTTCCTCCATCTTTGCTGGGTCACTCTGTTCACCTAAGGATGGGGGGTACGCATTGCACTTTCACTTATAAGGGAGAACATTGACTTCTTGCTAACTGCAACTCCTGAAAAATATGTCAAAGTGAAAAAACTCTAATTTTCCCCTTTATCAATTCTTTAGTAGTAATTTCTCCAAAAGATGTGCTCTGTCCCCAGCTTCCTGCCCTCCTACCCTTGGCCTCTCACTTCTTTCCTGCAACAGTGACAGTGACAGTGACATCACCAGTTGAATCGGAACCACCCAGGCCTTGGAGCACAAATACATGTTGGGAGCTCCCCGAGGACTCAAAAATATTAGCTTTATTTCTTTTTCTTTCTTTTTTTTTTTTTTGAGCCGGGGTCTCACTCTGTTGCCCAGGCTAGAGTGCAGTGGCACAAATCAAGGCTCACAACAGCCGCGATTTCCTGGGCTCAGGTGATCCTTTCACCTCAGCCTCCCGATTCCCTGAGACTACAGACCACCATGTCCAACTAATTTTTTAATTTATTTTTGATTTTATTTCTGTAGAGATGAGGTCTTGTTATGTAGCCTGGGCTGGTCTCGAACTCCTGGGCTCAAGCGATCCTCCTGCCTTGGCCACCCAAAGTGCTGGGATCACAGGTGTGAGCCACACGCCTGGCCAAAAATTAGCTTTAATATTTTCTTCTTGAAAAATAATTCATTGTTATTACAAAAGGAAATGCCAAAATCCCAGCAACTGGAAAGAGCCACAGATTATGATGAACATTCCTCTGAGCATGCTTGCTCCTAAATGCACTGAATTCTACACCAAGAGAACTGCTATACGGGCTTGTTGGATCCTTGACTAATTTTCCTTGGGAATAACGTGTGCCATACATGTTTCCTTGTCCACAGACTTCCTCCATCACTTGTGAGGGCTGTGTTTTACTCTACAGTGTGTTTGCATCATACCTTAGCCATTCT
>CAUYQG010206673.1:0-14984 GCA_963574415.1 Tarsius wallacei | reverse complement strand
GCCGGGCTCGGTGGCTCAGCCTGTAATCCCACACCTTGGGAGGCTGAGGTGAGTGGATTGCCTGAGCCCGCGGGTTCGAGACCCGCCTGGGCAACTTGGCGAGACCTCATCTCTACAATAAATCAAAAAATTAGCCGGGCGTGGTAGCGCGCGCTTGTAGTTCCAGCTACTTGGAAGGCTGAGGCGGGAGGATCGCCGGAGCCCAGCAGGTCGAGGCTGCGGTGGCCGGGAGCAGCCACTGCTCTCTATTCTGGGTGACAGAGTGAGACTCCAACTCAAAAAATAAAATAAAATAAAATAAAGTACATATATTAACCTTTTTCCTAGTATAATAAAAAGTTTTGTGTTTATAAGGATAATTTTTTTTTAATTTCAATAGCTTTAGGAGGTATAAATAGTTTTTGGTTATATGGATTCATTGTATGGTGGTGAAGAAGTCTGGGTTTCAACTGTGTCCACCACCCACACCTGTGCTCATTGTGCCCAGTAGGTGATTTTTTGTCCCTGCACTCCTTCCCACTCTCCCCCTTCTGTGTCTCTAATGTCCATTATACCGTTCTCTATGACTGTGCAGATCCTTAGTTTAGCTCCCACTTATAAGTGAGAACATGCAGTGTTTGGTTTTCCATTTGTGTGTTAGTTAACTTAGGATGATGTTTTCCAAAAAAAATTTTTGGTTCTATTATGCTAGCAACAAATAATTAAAAATAAAATGTAAAACAAATTCCATTTACAGTAGCATCAAAAACATAAAATATCTAGAAATTAGTCTAATGAAAGCTGAACAAGGAGTTTATATACAATATTGTAAAACATTACTCAAAGAAATTGAATAAACCTATATGAGTAAAACAACAGACCTTGTTTATGGCTTAAAATAGTTAATGTTGTAAAGATATTAGTGTTTTTCTATATTGATCTATAGATCCAATGCAGTTCCAATTACATTCTGAGCGTGTGTCTTTGTGCATGTTGACACAATAATTCTAAAACATACATGGCAAGCAAGGTGTAAGAATAGGCAAGCTAATAATAAAGATCAAAGTTTGGGCATCCTCCTCAGGTGCCCTCTCACTGTGGGAGCTTTTCTGTCCTCTTAATAATACTGCTTTCAAAAAAAAAAAAAAAAAAAACAAAGTTAGAGAACTTCCACTAATAGATGTCAAGACTTACTGTACAACTAAAATATCAAAATTTTGATTTTGTGTCAAGATAGACTTATAGACCAATAGGTGGTCCAGAAAGAGATCCAGACACAGCAAACACCTGATTAATGACAAAGGTGTTACTGTAATGCAGTGAAGAATGGATGATGTTTTTAGTTAGTGGTGCTGGGTCAGTTGAATATACATATGGAAAACAGTGAACCTCAAGCCCTTCCTCACAGTATGAACAAAATCAATTCTATGTGACTCATAAATTCTTTGTCAAATGACATTAAGAGTGAGAAAGAGGCAAGCCACAGAGTGGGAGATGTTTGCACTATATATATACACGTGACAAGGACCTTGTATCCAGGATATATAAAATATTTGTACAAAGCATTAAGGAAAGAGATACACCACCATGAGTAAAATATTTAAATAGGCACTTGAAGCAAATGAATATACACATGGACAATAAACAAATGCTCAACCACATTTGTTAGAAATACAAATTAAACCCTCAAGGTAATACCACTACATATACTCCATATAGGCTAAAATAAAATGACAATATTGAATGTGGGTGAAAATGTAAAACAATAAGAACTCTTGTCAAATGTTTATATATATCATTACAATACATTTGTAAAATGGCTTTGAAATAGCTAACATTGAACATATGTGTCCCCTGTGACCCAGCAATTTCAATGCTATGTATTTATCCAAAAGAAATGTGTACATATGCACTGAGACACGTTCAAGAATGTGGAAGCATTATTTATAGTAGTAAAAAAATTGTAAACAGCTCATATATCCAGTGATGGTAGAATGAACTACATAAATCGTAATATAGTCATATAATGGAATACAACATTAACCATAAAAGAATTATTGCTACATGCAACAACGTGGATTAATATAACAATTGAAATATAAAGCAAAAGAAGCTGGACACAAAATAGTGTATACTGCAGTACATTTGTGTGAATGTCTAAAAAGGAAAATCTACTTTGTGATAATAGAAATCAGTATAATGGTTTACCTTTGTGGAAGAGAAAGGTGATAAAAATGACGAGATAAGATATGAAGTAGGTGTTCTAGTGTGTTTGTAGTATGTTAAATTACATATTACATGAGTGGTTCTATGAGGGTATTCACTTTTTAAAATTTCTTCAACTATGCACTCTGATTTATGTTCTTTCCATATGTATGTCATATTGGAATTAAAGTTTTATGTGATAATTTGGTGATGAAAGGGTAGACTAGCCACAATGAAAAAATGTTATGACTGGGTATTAGTATGGAAAAATAAAATTATATCTATACTTCCTATATAATTTATAAGTGAATTCTAGGTTATGAAAGATCACATTTATTTATTTTAAAATTCAGAATGCATTCAATACATTTAAAATATAGAATATCTTCAGTTAAATAAAGATGAATTGCTTAATATTTAAACATTTATTTGTTCAATAAATGCATATTCTGTCCTTACTGTATGCTAAATAATTTTCTAGACTCTGTGAATGCAGCAGTGAACAAAACAGTAAAAAAAAATAATAATAATTCCCTGCTCTAATAGAGCTTACATTTTAGTGGAAAAAAATAGGCAACGAAAAATTAAATAAATGAAACATAGGATACATTTAATGAAGAAATATAAAACAGGGAGGGTGATAGCAAGTACTATGAGTGAAGAAGAGCTTGATATATTTAAATACAGTTGTTAGCAAATGCCTCACTGGTAAGGTGATATCTAAGCAAATATTTGAAAGAATGAACTATGTGGAAGAGAGATTGAGAAAGAGCAAAAGTAATTGTGAAGGTCACTAAGATGGATTGTACTTAATATGCTACAGAAACACAAAGTAGGTCTATATGATGGCAAGAAAGTGAACAGGGAAAAGTAGCTGGAGATGAGATAAAAGTAGCTGAGTGAGATAAAGAGGGCAGGGTCGAGTGGTGGGGTTTGGGGGAAGGGAATTGTGTAAGGGCTTTGGGCTATTGTAAGACCTTTGGTTTTTACTATGAGTATAAAGGACCCATTAGATGAATTTTAATGGAGCAGTGATGTGATCTGTCATATATATTTACTGAATCACTCTGACTCTTTTAAGGAGAAGGGAGTGAAAAAGGCAAGAGACATAAAGCAGGAACTGGATAGAAGACTGTCTCAGTGATTAATCTTAGAGATGATGGTGATCTGCACCAGGGTAGTACTGGAAAGTGGGTGGAGTCGTATTTAGGTAGATTCTAGATCATTTTTAAAGCTAAAACCAAGAGGATTTTCTGACTGATTGGAGGCAAGATTTTAAAGAAACAGATGAAGGAGAAACCGCACAGGTGGATTCACCACGTACTGTGATAGAAGATGTTGTAGAAGCATATGCTGCAAAGCCACAAACCATAAAGGAAACAATGTATAAATTTTGACTGCATTAATATAAAAATTTTGTCCAAGAAAGGAAGCTATAAAAAACATTAAAAGGCAAGCTACAGGCAAGAAGAAGATATTTCAATTACTATAAAGGCAAGCCACAGGCAGAAAGAAGATATTTCAATTACTATAAACTATTATTATTACAAATAAATGATTAAAGCAGTTAAAAGTGAGCAAGAGATATGAAGAGTAAATTTAAGGTAAAGGTAGACCAAATGGCCTAATAAATACATGAAAAGATGCTCAACATTACCAGTAATCAGGCAAATGTTAATGAAAACAAAAATGTTTTTGTTTTTTATTTCACACATTAGAGTTTCATAAATGTTAAAATCTAATAATACCAAATGCTGGCAGGGATGTTGATCAAAGATAACTCAGAAGATGCTGAAGAGAGTATAAATTATTTCCCACTTCTAGGAAAAACTTGCAAGTATTTTATGAAGTGGAGCTACATACAAGCCCTCTGATCCTGCAGTCTTACTTAAACATTTATCAACACAAAAGTAAATAAGTGTATTGTATTTATTTAAAAAATGGCAATATAGTTAAAATGGACAGTTAACAACAGTTGAAATGAACTAACTAGAGATACAAGTAAAAATATACAAGGGGGGGCACCCCAAAAATAAGGAATTATTTTTTGGAAGACTAGTACAGGCTTCTCCTGCTAGGTAATTGTTCTAGGAACCCATCAACATCAGTGTACCAGCTAGTGTGGTTGTGAGAGGCTGCGTTGGGCTTCAGTGATTTTTTTTTTTTTTTTTAGATTCTTTCAATGTGTGTGCCCATTTCATGATGGGTGATTTACAAGCGCACATGCCGCACCACACTGAGTGTTCAGTAGTTTCTGACCAAAAATGTTATGGCCTTCATACCCCACCCTTCCTATTCCCCAATCTCACACAAGTGACATATTTTTTGCTTCCCAGGATGAAAAAAGTCCTCAAAGGGAAACATTTTGCTGATGTGGAAGAGGTGATATAAAAACGACAGAAGCACTAAAAGGCATCAAAATTGGGGAGTTAAAAAACTGTTTTGAGCAGTGGAAAAAGCAACTTGACAGGTGTATTGCATTAAATGGAGAGTGCTTTGAAGGTGAACTTTAAACACGTAAGAAAAAATACACAATTTTTTACAAATAAATTCTGGGTTTTTGAAAGTCCCCTCCCCCCGTATATAAAAATCTTTACAAACATTATCTAACTCTTACAATTTAGATATTATGCTCTTCTTCTGTGCCCAGATGAGAAAACTAAAGCTTAAATACTAAGTTGCCCAGGGATAAAACCTGGAGCCAGGATGTGAATCCAGGTCCACATCTATATGAATTTCAAGGGCTTTGAAAAATTTTCTTCAGTCAAGATGGACCAGATGAAGTGATGAAACATTTTGCCTTCTTACTAGTCCCAAGTTCTATTTTTGTCATTGAAAGACTAGTCAGTTTTGAAGATTTAGCATTTTTAAAATGGAAGACAGCTTTCTAGTTTGTCATATATAATGTAAGCATCAATTTTTTTCTACAGACTTGAGTCCATTTTTAATAACACTGATACACACAGAGATGCATAAATTGCTCTTTCATGTAGATCAATACTAAGAATGCTATTGATTCTATCTATAATCTCATCCCCAAACTTTTTTTACACAGCAGTTCCATAGAGTATTGATGAGTGTCTGCTCCAACCTGCAATTACAGCAATATCATCAGTATATTGTATGGTTTTCTGATTGAACAATTTTCCAAAGTACTAAATGTAGTCATTTAATATAAATTAGTAATCTTTTCTGTTTATAGATGCTCCATAATTAGGCATTAATAAAATTTTGCCTTGGATGTCTAAAGTGCATATAGATTCAGCTGCTTAACAATACCAATACTGACACATTTTTGATTGGTTGTCTTACCAAGAAAGCTTCTCTACTCCGTATGTCAGCAGTCTACTCTTCTGCATCTTCTTGTTGTTTGTCTGAAATATTTACAAATAAAAACTTGTTAAAATTATAAATAAAATAAATATCAGTAAAAATAATATTTATGGAAGGATAGCTATGTAGAAAATATATACCTTTTAAAAAATACTGGAAAGACATGTAAAAATCCTAATAGTGATTGGAAAAATAACTATTGTTAAAAAAAAAACCTTATGAGTATTTCCACTTCTTGAATGAAGTAACTTGCACTGACCTAGTTCTTCTATCTTAAATAGTTATAAAACTGTATAAACTGTATGAAATAACTGTTATCAGTTGTTGGACAATAGGCAGCAAATGATTGTGATCCGTGATAACAGAAAAATGAAGTAACCCAAATATCCCTTCAGACTTTATGCCTGGGAACATTTTTTGGACTGTAGTAAATCTAAAGGGGAGGAGACTCTGAAACACAGTATAGAGAACTAAATGAACAGGAGAGATGGAAATTAAACCAAAGGCTACTAAGCTGGTTGAAATTGTGGTACAAGGGCAACCCCCTCAGGTCCCCTCCCACTGGGGGAGCTTTTCTGTCCACTCAATAAGTCCTGATTTAGTAAATAAATACATAAGTAAGTAAATAAAAGAAATTGTGGTACAAGGTAGCAGAGAAAAGGGAGCCGTGTAGAAAAGAAGATCCAGAAATCTGCTTGGGGTCCCCTCAGGTGTTTGGCTGAGTACTATCTATGTTGCACATGCATGAGGGTGAGATTCCACACGGTTGAGGAAAAAAACTACTGGGGAACCACACACACACACACATACACACACACAGAGACACACACACACACACACAAAGAAAACACTACTGGGAAGGTGTGAACTGAATATCTACAACTGCTCACATAAGAGTTTAAATTCAGCAGACTGGCAAATGTTGTTAAACACTTAAACACCCTGGATATTTAGTAGATGCTCCAAAAAGACTAGACTCTTAGAATATAATGAATCTAGTAGCATAGCAAAAGGTACTTCAAACCCTTCCTAACAAAGCCTAAAATCAAGCCTACAAACAAACAAAAACCCGATCATCCTGCCAGAACCACAAATCAATAAATACTATACTATGCTACAAAAGACAACAATATCCAACCAACAACATAGAATTCAGAATGCCCAGCACATAATCAGAATAACTAGATATGTGTTAGAGCAGGAAAAATGTAATCCATAACCACAATAAATATAAACAGAATCCAACAAATTGTGAAATTAATGCACAAGATATTGACATAGTCTTTACAAATGTATTCAAGATTTTACAGAAAAACCACTAAGATAATGAAGGAATATCAATTCATAAATGAAGCATGTAAAAAGCAATCAAGCAGAAATATTAGAGCTGAAGGAAATACCAAATTTAAACATTAATAAGTAGATTTTATAAGATTAGAACTGTACAAGGAAAGTTTAGTTATGAATACAAAGCACTAAAAATTATTCGGAGTAAGGCACACAGATAAATAAAAGCTGTAAAACCAAAAGAAACTCAGTGAACAGTCCATATATTACTGAAATACTGGGGAGAAAAGTGAGGTATGGAGGCAGAAAAAGATATTTCAAGAAATAAAGTTCTAAATGTTTCAGTATTGCTAAAAAATATATATAAACCCATATCCATAAAGATCAACAAACCCAACCCAAGCAGGATAAACAAAAATAAAACTACACCAAGGCAAATAACAATCAAATTGCTGAAAATTGATAATAAAGAGAAAAATTGTTAAAGCAGCCCCCCAACAATATGCTTTACATAGAGGAAAACAACATTAAGAATTAAGGCTCTGGGCAACTTGGTGAGACCTCATCTCTACAAAAAAAAAAAAAAAAAAAAAAGAAAAAAAGAATTAAGGCTGAGTGTTCATCAGAAACTATGCAAACCAGAAAACAACAGAATAAAACATTTAAAATATTAAAATTATATGTCCACCAAAAATAACCTTACAACTGAATGTGAGACAAATACATGTTAAGAAAAATAAAATAAAAGCAGAGTGAAGCCGGGCTCGGTGGCTCAGCCTGTAATCCCACGCTTTGGGAGGCTGAGGTGAGTGGATTGCCTGAGCCCGCGGTTCGAGACCCGCCTAGGCAACTTGGCGAGACCCCATCTCTACAATAAATCAAAAAATTAGCCGGGCGTGGTAGCGTGCGCCTGTAGTTCCAGCTACTTGGAAGGCTGAGGCGGAAGGATCGCCAGAGCCCAGCAGGTCGAGGCTGCGGTGGCCAGGAGCGACCACTGCAAAAACTGTCTGGGCGACATAGTGATACTCCAACTCAAAAAAAAAAAAAAAAAAAGAAAAAAGAAAGAAAAGAGAGTCTAGATCAAGAGACCTGCAACAGAAGAAATGTTAAAGGGAGCATTTTAGGTCAAAGAATATTACATCAGATGGAAAATCAGTATCAGCATTAAGAATGAAAAGATTTAGAAATCGGAACTACACAGGTACATGTCTTGTTGTCTCATTCTTTATTTAAAATAAGATTGAATGTATCACCTACTGATTAGGATGTAGAAAGTTGGAGAGAGTGTCATTCCCAACTGAATAAAAAGAAAAAGCTGGTTAACCTACAAAATTATAATTTCTCCTTAACCCGTCTTGAGAGCTGAGGTCTCAGAGCATCCAACTAGCTTGAAATCTACAGGAAAACAATGTTCGAGGGGACCTGGAATGCATGCACTTTTACCTGGGGAAGAGTATGGGGATAAGATACATATTTCACCATCAGGTTGCTCTGAAGAATTCTGTTGAACTTGGTAATAACGTTCTTACGACTGTATGTAGCACGTGTGATATACAAAACTTGGAAGATATAGAACCAAGGTAAAATTGCTCTAATTCACAGGCTCTTTTGCCTGTGAAGAAGGATTAGAGGCATTTATCGTGGGGTAGAGGCAAGGGTTGAACCTACTGGAAATCTGTAACCACTGTGGAAGTGTTAAAATCACTGAGAAATCCCACTCACAAGACCCAGGGGCCACAGGGCATGAGTAAGACTAGGACAATAGAGACTGTTCATAGATTTGAGATTAAATATTTGAAGAGTTCAATTTTTCTCAAATTAATGTATAGATTAAATGTGATTCCAATAGAATTGCCAGCATGATTTAAAAAAAATAAATAATGACAAACTTATTGTACAAATACAAATATGGTTGGAGGAATTATTTCAAAAAAATCTTTCAATAAAATAACAGTAATCATGATAACATGGCACTTGCAAATGAATACACATATATATCTATAAGATAGACTAAATAGTCCAGAAATATCCCCAAGCAAATGTAGTCAACTGATTTTTGACAAACATGCAAAGGCAATTCAATTAAGAAAGGGTAGTCTTACCAACAAACAGTGTTGAAAGATCTAGTCATCCATAAGTCAAAAAAAAAAAAAAAAAAAAAACATTTAACTATACCACACACTTTGTAAAAAGTTAAATCTAAACAAGTATAGACCTCATAAGATAAACTATCAAACTCTAATATAAAATATAGGAGAAAATCTTTATGACCTTAGTTGAGACAAATAATTCATGGATATGGCAACCAAATTATGAGTCACAAAATCAAAAATTATAAATTAGACTTTCTTAAACTTAAAAATGCTCTCTGAAAAAAACACTTTTGAGAGGATAAAATGGCAAACTATAGACTGGAAGAAAATATTTGTAATTCACATATTTGTGAGATAACTTGTATCCAAAATATAAAAACACCTCTTAAATCACTTAAATCTCAAAGATAGAAAAATAACCAAATAATACAATACACAAAAGATATAAATAGCTGGTCACCAGAGAAGATGTAAAGATGGCAAATAAGCACATACAATCTTACCCCATGTTATTTGTCATTAGGGAAGTGTAAACTAAAACCACAAGGAAATATCACTTCATGCTGATAAGAATAAGTAAAAAACAAAAAAACACTGAAAATACCAAATGCTTGTAAAGGAGTTGAGCAACTGTAACCCTCTGCGTTGCTGATGGGAAATGCAAAATTGTACAGCCACTTCAGAAAACTGTTTGTCAGTTTCTTATGAAGTTAAATATACACTTGGCATATGACCCAGAAATCCTACTTAACACAAATTTATACTCACACAAAAACTTGTGTGTGATTGTTTATAGGACCTTTATTCCTAATTGCTAATAATTCTCAACAACCTAAATGTCCTTGAAGCGGTAATGGATTAACAAACTGTGATACATTCATGTAATGGAATATTATTGGCAATAAAATCTGTGGTATGATTCCACTTGTCTGGCACTCTGAAAAGAGCAGATCTATAGAAATGAGAGCGGATTAGCAGTTCCCAGGGTTTTCCTGTAAAAGGGCCACGACAGGGAGTGTTTTGTAGTGACGGAGCTGTCCTATATCATGATTGTGGTCGTGTATACAGGCCTCTATACATTTGTCAAGACCACTAGAACTATAAGCCTATAAAAATGCATGTTACTATTTGTAAATTTAAAAGTAGAAGTGAAGATAAAATATTTTCAAGAATAACATTTTAGAGAATTCATTACCAACCAAGTTGCACTACAAGAGATGGTAAAGAGAATTCTCCAGGCAGGAAATTGGATCTTCCCTAAATGAAGGGCACTAGAAATGATGTAAATAAATATAAAGAGGACATTAGTTTTTTTCTTATTTCTAATTGTTAGAAAATACAATTGACTGTCTAAAGCAAAATCAGGCACAATGCATTTTATATTTATATTGTTTGCAAAAATAAAATGAATGAAAAGAATAGTGTTAGGCATGGTGGCTCACAACTTAATCCCAGCACTTTGAGAGGCTAAAGTGGGAAAATTTTTGAGCCCAGGAGTTTGAGACTAGCAACAAAATGAGACCCCATCTCTGTAAAAAATAGAAAAATTATCCGGGTGTGATGGTGTGCACATGTAGTCCCAGATGAGACAGAAAGATCACTTGAGCCCAGGAGTTTGAGCCTGCAGTGACCTATGATTATGCCACTGCACTTCTGCCTGGGTGACTGAGTAAAACCCTGTCTCAAAAAAAAAAAAAGAAGGAAAGAAGAGCCCAAATATGGAAAGGGAGAATTAGTATTATGCATTTTAATTTGCACTAAACATAAAATGATATAGTAATATGTGCACATATAGTATGATTAATAAAATATGTGCATTTTAAACACTAGAAAAATATTTTAAAATTGGGATAAATGAACATAAAATGGAATCATAATAAATATTTATATATTTATTTAATTTTTTAAAAAAATTTATTTATTATAAGGATGTGGGGTACAATTCAGGGTTAGGTATACAAACATTAATCATGCAAGCACCCTTGTTAAGGAGGTATGCCCCTCCCTCCCCTAGCAGTTTCCCTCAACTGCCAACCCCACTACTATCCATCTTTTTCTTATAGCATTATAATTGTTCAAGGTCACCTTATGAGTGAGAACATATGGAACTCAGTTCTTTGTTTCTGTGATAAATCACTGAGTATGATCGACTCCAAATCGCCTAAGTTGCTGCAGAGTCCGTATATTTGTCCTTCTTTATGGCTGCATAATTTTCCATTGTATATATGTACCACATTTTTTAAATCCATTCCAGCTTCGATGGGCAACACAGTTGGTTCCATGATTTTGCTATTGTGAATAGAGCTGCAACAAACATACATGTGTAGGTATCTTTGTCGTAGAATAATTTGAGTTCCTCTGGGTATATTCCCAAGAGGGGAATTGCTGGGTCAAATGGAAGGTCAATTTCTAGTTCTTTCAGAAACCACCACATTGTCTTCCAAAGAGGTTGTACTAGTCTGCATTCCCACCAGCAGTGTAGAAGCATTCCCTTTTCTCTACATCCTCGCCAGCATCTCTTGTTGTTGTGTTTTATTAATGATGGCCACTCTTACAGGGGTTAGGTGGTATCTTAATGTGGTTTTGATTTGCATTTCTCTGATGATGAGTGAGGCTCAGCACTTTTTCATGTGTCTGTTGGCTGCCCGTATATCTTCTTTTGAGAAGTGTCTATTCATGTTTTTTGCCCACTTTTTAAGGAGGCTGTTTGCTTTTTTCCTTTTGGCGTGTTTGAGTTCCTTGTAGATCCTAGATGTTAGGCCTTTGTCAGATATACAGTTGGCGAATATTTTTTCCCATTCTGTGAGTTGTCTCCCTGCTCTTTTGATGGTTTCTTTTGCATTGCAGAAGCTCGTTAAATTGATGAGATCCAACTTGTCTATCTGATTTCTTAAGGTATGGGCATTTAGGGTTCTAAATAGGAATTGGTTCCCAGTTGCAATTTCCATAAGGGTGTCTCCTGCGCTTTCTAAGATTCTTATAGTTTGAGATTTTATGTTTAGGTCATTGATCGATTTAGAGTTAATTTTTTGTGTATGGTGATAGGTAGGGGTCCTGTTTCAATCTTCTGCATGCTGTCAGCCAGTTTTCCCAGTACTATTTACTGAATAGGTTCACCTCTCCCCAGTGGTTGTTGTTGGAGGCTTTGTCAAAGATGAGTTGATTGAGGAATTGAGGCTTTACTTCCGGAATCTCTATCCTGTTCCATTGGTCTATGTGCCTGTTCTTGTCCCAATACCAGGCTGCTTTGATTATTGTAGACTTATAGGAAAGTTGGAAGTCTGGAAGTGTGATACCTCCTACTTTTTTTCTTTTGCTAAGAATTGTTTTGGCTATTCGTGGTCGTTTATGTTTCCATATGAAACATATGTATTGTCATTTCCAGGTCTGAAACATATGTATTATCATTTCCAGGTCTGAGAAGAATGATGTTGGTAAATTGATGGGTATTGCATTGGATCTGTAGATTGCCTTTGGTAGGATGGACATCTTAATAATGTTAATTCTTCCTATCCATGAACATGGAATATTTTTCCATTTGTTTGTGTCTTCTTGGATTTATTTGAGCAGTGTTTTGTAATTCTCATTGTAAAGGTCTTTCACTCCACTGGTTAGGAAGATGCCGAGGTATTTCATTTTTTTTTGGTGGCTATTGTGAATGGGATTGTGCTTTTTATTTGGGTCTCTGGCTGCTTGTTGTTGGTGTATAGGAATGCAACTGTCTTTTGCACATTTATTTTGTACGCCGAGACTTTGCCAAAGTCCTTTATCAGTGCAAGCAGTTTTTGACAGATTCTCTTGGGTTTTCAAGGTGTAGGATCATATCATCAACAAAGAGGGATAACTTGACTTCCTCTTTTCCTATTTGAATACCCCTGATTTCCTTCTCCTGTCTAACTGCCCGAGCTAGGACTTCCAACACAATACTGAACAAGAGGGGTGAGAGTGGGCAACCCTGTCTTGTTCCAGTTTTCACGGGGAATGTTTCTAATTTCTGTCCATTTAGCAATATGTTAGCTGTGGGTTTGTCATAGATGGCGCTTACTATTTTGAAGTATGTTCCTTCCACATCTAGGTGTTTGAGGGCTTTCATCAAGAAGGGATGCTGAATTTTATCAAAAATTTTTAAAGGTGTGGGGTACAATTCAGGATTAGGTGTACAAGTAGTCATTGTACAAGTAAACTTAGGCCTCCCTTTGGTCCCTACTATGTCTGGTTTGAGATCAGGTACTCTTATTGATGTTATGTACCCCACTTCCCTGGCAGTTTTCAGCTACTGTCATTTCCTTTCTTATTGTGTTATTGTAAATGTTCAGGGTCCGCTTATGAGTGAGAACATGTGGTACTCAGTACTTTGTTTCTGTGATAAATCACTGAATATTATAGACTCTAAATCCATTCAAGTTGCTGTGAAGTCCATAATTTTGTTCTTTATGACTGTGTACTATTCCATTGTGTATATGTACCACATTTTTTTATCCAGTCTACTTTTGAAGGGCAGCACGGTTGGTTCCATGTTTTTGCTATTGTAAATAGTGCTGCAATAAACATGTGCGGTGGTATAGGTATCTTTTTTGTGGAGTGATTTAAGGTCCTCCGGGCATATTCCCAGAAGGGGGATTACTGGGTCATGTGATAGGTCAATTTCTAGTTCTTTGCCACACTGTTTTCCATACAGGTTGAACTAGTGTGCATTCCCATCAACAGTGTAGAAGCGTTCCCTTTTCCTCGCATCCCCGCCAGCATCTGCTGTTTTTGATTTTATTTTTATTTTTGAGTTGGAGTCTCACTCTGTTGCCCAGGCTGGAGTGCAGTGGCACGCTCACGGTCAACCCAGTGCTGACACTCTGGTGTTTCTTACACCTCAGCCTTCCAAGAAGCCAGAACTACAGGCATGCGCTACTATGTTCGGCTAATTTTTTATTTTATTGTAGAGACGAGATCTTGCCAAGTTGTCCAGGCTGGTCTCAAACCCACGGGCTCAGGCAATCCACTCCCCTTGGCCTCCCAAAGTGCTGGGATTACAGGTTGAGTCACTGAGACTGACTGTTTTTTGTTTTGTTAATGATGACTCTTCTTACTGGAGTTAGGTAGTATCTCAATGTGGTTTTGATTTGTGTTTCTTTGAAGATTAGTGAGACTGAGCATTTTTTCATGTTTCTGTTAGCTGTTCCTATGTCTCCCTTTGAGAAGTGTCTATTCATGTCTTTTGCCCACTTTTTAATGGGGATGTTTGGTTTGTTCCTTTTGGCACGTTTGAGTTCCTTGTAGATCCTGGATGTTAGGCCTTTGTCAGATAGGCAGTTGGCAAATTTTTTTCCCATTCTGTGAGCTGTCTCCCTGCACTCTTTTTTTTTTTTTTTTGAGTTGGAGTCTCACTCTGTTGCCCAGGCTGGAGTGCAGTGGCACGTTCATGGCCACTGCAGCCTTGACTTGATGGGCTCAGGCGATCCTTCCTTCTGCCTCAGCCTTTCAAGTAGCTGGAACTACAGGCTCACTACCATGCCTGGCTTATTTTTTGATTTATTGTGGAAACAAGATTTCACCAAGTGACCCAGGCTGCTCTTGAACCCCTGATCTCAGGCAATCCTCTTTCCTCATCCCCCTAAAGTGCTGGGATTATAGGCTTGAACCACCGTGCCTGGCTCATTCCCTGCTCCCTTGATGGTTTCTTTTGCTGTGCAGAAGCTTTACAGTTTGATGAGGTTCCACTTGTCTGTCATCTCTTATGGCATGGGCTTTTAGGTTTTTGATCAAGAATTGGTTGCCTATTATGATTTCCACAAGGGTTCTCCTGCATTTTCTAAAATTCTTAACGTTTGAGGTTTTACGTTTAGGTCTTTGATCCATTTGGAGTTGAATTTTGTATATGGTGATGGGTAGGGGTCCTGTTTTATTCTTTTACACGTGGTCAGTCAGTTTTCCCAGCACCACTTACTGAATAGGTTCTCCTCTCCCCAGTGGTTGTTGTTGGAGGCTTTGTCAGAATCCTAACCAACATGTAATTAATTCCAAAGTAGACAGAAAACAAGGGAAAAGTAACAAAGAAAAATGAAAGAAATATTTAAACATTCCAAGATGGTAGAA
>CAUYQG010206672.1:0-37723 GCA_963574415.1 Tarsius wallacei | reverse complement strand
GTTCCAGCTACTTGGAAGGCTGAGGCGGAAGGATCGCCGGAGCCCAGCAGGTCGAGGCTGCGGTGGCCGGGAGCGGCCACTGCACTCCAGTCTGGGCGACAGAGTGAGACTCCAACTCAAAAAAAAAAAAAAAAAAGTAATAATAATAGTAAGAACTTTATACCGTTATATAGCTATTATTTATACAGAACTTTGATTTATGCAGTTATAAGTCTAGAATTGTCTTGAATTTTTCTCTCTAGCAAGCATGTAGTAGAGTAAGGACACTACCTTTAGGTTGGGGTCCCTGGGAGACAGTTTTGTCGTGAAGCAAGAATGCATATGGTGCATGCTATGCTGGGAAAAGAACTGAAGGGCTTGGAGAGAGGGGAAGTGAAGATAGCATTCAAGGTGAAGAAGAGAAAGAGCCAAGAGTTCGTCACATAAGAAGGGAGGACGAAATGGAGAACTTTCAGCCAGCTCTCCTCGATTTTCCCTAGGCCTAAAGAAGAAGAGACATTTCTGCTGTCTTCACCCCTTCTACTGCCTTTCCTTTCTATCTTCTTCCATGGAGAGAAGGAATTACTCAAATACTCAAAGCACAGGGCAACTACCAAACCACATTTCACTAGCAGGTAGATATCTAAGCTGATGTTTCCTCATTTGCAATAGTAGTTCCCTTATTGCAGCACACAAGACAGGATGTGGCCATTGTTTGTCCTCTGCATATGTGCTATGTACATAAATTACGTCTGGTCTGTTCCAGACTTTTCTGTCACCCAGGATGGAGGTGATGGAAGACTTCCTTAGGCTTCCAAGCCTATAGTATAATCTGATTTGGTTTAATGAAGATCTTTGTCCTGAGAGAGACCTGGGTGCCTACTTCGGTAATTAAAAGGTATATTATTTTCCATTGAGTTATTATTCTTATGTGCATATTGCTTAATTAGAAATCCCTGAAGAGGTCTGAGTGGTAGGATTTCTCCTGACACTACAATAATCTTAAACAAGATTTCTATCCAAAGAGAAAAGCAAACATTGTATCTAAGGCAGGACTGCAACTAGGGTCAAGCTGACAGGAAAAGATCATAGGGTAAATATAAAATGAAACCAGGTTTCTTCCCTTGTTTGCATCTGTGTGGTTAGAGAGAGAATCATCATTTATATACCCACTCACGCATCAACCCATTCACCCATCTATCCATCCATCCATCCATCCATTAATTCATCCAACCACTTATTAGCACACTTCTGAATTCTAGGCACTGGCTATAACTTTATGATACAGCAATAAACAAGTTGGACACTGAAGGAGGATGGGAAAAAGGGGGGAAAGGGTGTATGTAAATTTGTGTGTGTGTGTGTGTGTGTGTGTGTGTGTGTGTGTGTGTCAGAGAGTATGGGAAAGATGGCACATTTTCCCCCACCCTTGGATTGTTAAAGCCTTTATTTGTTTGCTTGTTTATTTATATGTTAATTATGCATTTATTTATTTTGAGTCAGATGTCTCACTGTGTTGCCCAGACTGAAGTGGAGTGGCATGACCATGGCGTACCAGAGCCTCAACTGCCTTCACTCAGGTGATCCTTGTGCCTCAACCTCCCAAGTTTCTGGGACTACAGGCACATGTTATTATGCCTGGGTAATTTTTTTATTTTTTATTTTATATAGAGGCAAGGTCTTGCTATGTTGCTCAGGCTGTTCTCAAACTCCTGAATTCAAGCAATCATCTCACCTAGGCCTCCCAGTGCTGGGATTATAGGCGTGAGCCAACGTGCCTAGCCTGAAGCCTTTATAGAAGTAGAAATTCGGACTAAACAATAGAGTTTACTCATGAGAAAGTTTTTGAGACTCTGGGCATATGCAGTACTGGTTGGAAGATCAGGCAACAAAATCAAACAAAACAGAAAGAGAGTCATTGTTTCTACTTTTTCCTAGAGCCCAGTACTGACCTGTAAAGTAGATATCACTAGTATTCACCAAAATCTATTCTCCTATTTCATATACATAAGACCTCTCTATACTTTTTGGTCCTCTAGCAGTTAAAAAGTAGAGCCATAGTGATCAGTTCTGGCATTTGCAGCCTGAAGCAAAAAGCTGGTGAGTAACCATTAAGCTATCAATTTAAACCCTGGTTGATTGAACATAGAGATTTCCTGTTCCTGATGAGACAGCTGTAGGAGGGTGGAATTTCCCTCA
This sequence comes from Tarsius wallacei, assembly GCA_963574415.1. Classification (NCBI taxonomy): domain Eukaryota; kingdom Metazoa; phylum Chordata; class Mammalia; order Primates; family Tarsiidae; genus Tarsius; species Tarsius wallacei. Next base: position 35,545 of record CAUYQG010206672.1, on the reverse strand, counting down.
GCTTGCATTGCTGTGTTGCTACATTGAAAACAGTTGGCTGGGCTCAGTGGCTCAGCCTGTAATCACGCGCCTTGGGAGGCTGGGGTGAGTGTGATTGCCTGAGCCCGCGGGTTTGAGACCCGCTTGGGCAACTTGGTGAGACCTCATCTCTACAATAAATCAAAAACTAGCCGGGTGTAGTAGCGCGTGCCTGTAATTCCAGCTATTTGGAAGGCTGAGGCGGAAGAATCGCCGGAGCCCAGCAGGTAGAGGCTGCGGTGGCCAGGAGCGGCCACTGCACTCCAGTCTGGGCGACAGAGTGAGACTCCAACTCAAAAAAAAAAAAAAGAAAAAGAAAACAGTTGCCCTAAAGTGTTGTCCAGTTCTTTATTCAATATTGTGTCAGTGAGAAATAAACTTTTAGCATGGTAAGTCTCTGAGACCCCGGCATTTTGTCTTGCAGCACCATAGTCTATCCTAGCCTGGAGAACTGATAGATGGGAAAGTATTGAAAAATAATGCCCTTGGCTCAGGCACTGGTGATCTCAAATGTATAGGCAGGAGCAAGACAGAGGCCTTTGCAGTTACTTTGCAGGCAGTGTGGAGGCAGAACAGGAGAGGAAAGATAGATGCTTTATAACGGTTGCAGCTGACATTGGAAATGCATACATGGTTCATGCTGCACATCAAAATTCATGTGACTACTTTCTGAAAATATGAATTCATTTTTTTCAAAAAATAAAAAGCTCTTCACAAACCCCAAATCAACAATTCTGGACAGTTCCTTCCATGATAGTTCTATGTTCAGTTGCTCAGAAATGCTGTCATATCAGAAAGAAAATGCAATCTTATGGTCCTCTAGGAATATGGCAGGCTAAGCCTCTCAAAGCCCTTTGACACCCCCAGACAATTAATCTTGTAGCAGCTGAGAATATCTTTTCAGTAGTCTCCCTGACCTAAACATACGACTATATTTTTTAAAAACTCCATGTTACTTCAATTTCTAAATATCGTATAAAGTGGTAAGAGCAGAAAGAATATTTAAAATACTAATCACTGCACAATGACAATAATTTTGGGGGAAAAAGAAGTGCCCCCCCCAAATCTTGATCACTTCCTCCAGCAACAGGACAGCCACTGTTCATGTTTTACTTGAATACTGTCCATGTACCTCTTCTTCCTGGCTAACAAAATCCCCATCTTGTTTAGGTGGTAGGTAGACAGCCCTTGACCCATCAAGGAAGATAGACCCTATCAAGTCCCAAGAGAATGAATTGCAATTGCGTTCATCCCCTTTCCTGTTGCCTCTGAGTGGTCTAGGAGTGGGCATGGGGCCTGTGGTTGGCTGATGAAGTACAAGGAGCGTTCTATTGGGAAACATCCTGAAATTGCTCTTCATGGAAGAAAAAACCCCAGAACCTTACAAAGAGAAAGATTTTTATCCTAACCTACTTCCTTCTCTCACTTGAATGCAGCTCTGCAAGGACTTGATATTTGAAGCTGCAGTAGCTGAGGCGGAAAAAGATGGCGGAAGGGCAGATGGAATCTGGGTCCTAGATGTCATCATTGCACTGCTGTCATTGGCTACTCCAGGCCTCATGGCCTCTTGTGAGAAAATTAAATCTTATTATTGCTTACGCCCTTGGGAGACTAGATTGTTATCCACAGCTGAATGCATCCTAATGTTACAGCCATCTCATGCGCTGAAACCAACTTGCAAAATTTACAACACAAACTTTGCAGATACATGAGGAGAATGTGAAAAAGCACCCCAGACATCTCTTTTGGAGAAATAAATTAATAACGTAATTTTTCTTTTCATTTGTGTTGTCCTATCTTTGGTAACTGGAATAAGAATTTGCATATATAAATTTCTCCATTTCTTTTCTTACAAGGGGTAAGAAATAATTAGCTCATAAATGCTTCCTAATTACTTAAGAATTGGATTTGCTAAAAATTTCAGGCCCTTCTCTTATTGTTTGGGCTATTCTGTTTAGTTCATCCAGATGGTTTAGAGTAGCTGCAGAGTTATGAACAATGGTTGTGAATTATGCCGTATTCCAGTGTTTGTGTAGTAGTAGCTTGGCCAGCTAGCCTTAGAACCAGACTAGAGATTTGGGGCAACATAGTGCTTCAGTGTGGGTTGGTTAAAAAAATTAATTTCAAAAAGTAAAGAATGGGTCTCTTCAGGCCTGGGGATCCATATGGAAACATTGATGAGTGTAGGTGGGAAAAATATGTGGTCCTCTCTCACAACATGTGATGGGTGAGCTATAGTCATGTGAGAAATTTACATATCCAGGAGACTGGATCTAACTTGCAATTGACTGGAGTAAAGAAAAGACATGGGAAGGAGAGACTTGACACAAGACTTGGGAAAGGCAGTGAGCCAGCAGAAAAGCTTTAAGAGGTGAGACTTCCTTTGAAGGGACAATGGCAAGTTGTGTCCCTCCCAGTCCTCTCTCCATTTGCAGATATGCAAACTTCTGCCAACAAAGTGGGATGGACAAGAAAACTGGGCGCAGCTTGATTCTTTTGTGAGACAGATGTGGCAAGGTGCTGCCAACAAGGTAGGTCGTCTTTGGACAAGTAAAGTGCTTTGGGAATCAACCGTTTCTGAAAATAAATGTGTCTAACATTTCCTCTGTTACTAGAAGACTTTTTTGTTGGACTATATTGTCTTCAGCAAAAGAGGCTGCAGAGGAGTTGAGGAAGTTGGAGCAACCTAGTGGCTCTGTGCTTTGGGGCAATTTATAGATAGTACCCTGTGGTCCTGCCATCCCAGGATTAGCTCACGGTACTAACTCCCTCATTAGAGAGCAACTTTCTGAAAGGAAAAAAGAATGTCTTACTCACTTTTGAGTCTCCAGCACTAAGCATAGCACCGGTCACCTAGTAGGCACTCAGTAACTGTAAATTGATATGTGAGACATGACATCTGGTATCTTTTATTAGAACAAAAATTAATTTGTCCTGAAGGGCTCCTGAATGCAATTCTGACTTTTAATATGTGTCTGTGCCAGCATGAAGATTAATATTTAGTGTGACAATATGGAGTTATTTTGGCTCAAATGGTTCTTTTCTTTCTGTGGTGTTAACTGGTAAAATGAAAGACAGTGTGATTCTAATCTCTTCAAAGCCATTTCCGATTCAAATATAAGAATGTGTTTCTGCAGATCAGGGCATTTTCAGCTAAAAGTTAAGCTAGATTAAAAACAAAACATAAAAGCTTGAGTCATCTGACTACTGCTAACAGGGTTTAGGCATTCGTTAATATTGGGACAAACTGCTAAATTTAGATTTACTTATGGTTAATTTGTTTGATGTATTTCCTTCAGAATAGTACATGAATAATGATTTTGAATGTGGCACAGACACACATCATCCTTTTATATGTATGCTTATATAACTTTTAAAAGTTAGATGCTTTTTAAAAGACCTTTTAAAATTTAGATGTACTCCATGTGTACATTCCAGAAAGAAGATGAAATCCTGCCTCCTTTATCGTAAACCTCATTGAAGGAGGAGTTCAATGGAAACCAGGGTTTTGCTGAACCCTCACTGGCTGGGGATTCAGGAGCTATTGGGGCTGGAGAAGGTTATGATAGAGAAAGACAAGAGGAATCAAACAGACACATTGCTGGAAAGAAATCTACACAAACTGGTTGACTTGAAAACTGACATATCAGAAATGCCTTTCTCTGCATGGGATAAAACTAGAACAATGGACTCCCACCTCTGTAACATGTCTAGGAAAACTTTGAAACATTCTGATTCTGAGTATCTTTTTTCTAAGGGAATTAAAATAGCAGCTGCAGTTTGCACAAAACAAAACAAAACACACACACACACACACACACATACACACACAATGGGGAATTAGATGACAGCAGTTTTTTAAAATTGATAACTGATATTGTTGCCTCTTTAATGGAAATGTTTGAATTGTGCATTTTTTATTGTTGTTTGAAGAAAAATGGTGAGAATATTACTGTGCAACTAGAGAATACAAATTTGATAAGATTAATCTAATTTACCTAAGATACACACCCCATTTGGGAGAATTTATTTAACTGATAATTTGTGTGGAGAAGCATTTTAATTGGAGCTGATTACTGTGGGCTTTTATATACACCATAACGTACTGCGAGTTATAGCACATGATATAAAATTGGGTAATTTTAAACCACATAAACTTTTTGGATATTTTTATCCCAACTACAGTGGAATTTGCTGAGAAATGTTCATTAACTAAAATTGTCTTCTAGGTTAGATATTATTCAGAAAATCTTTGAGGCCATGTCAAAGATAGAAATTTAATATAGCTAGTGGCCAAGAAAAGGTATTTAATATATTGGCATACAATGGCCATTGTGTTGTGGTTTGCAGGTCACTCCACCAGCTGAATTGCAGCATTGTGAATCATCACTCTGCACGGAATGGGAATTTTTGGTTTCAAATTTAACAGATTTTCCTGGTCTTTTTACTAGTGACCTATATAAAAATATGGAAGAATGAATTGATTCCAAAAAAAGTACCTATGTTAACAACTTGGGGGTAAAACACAGGTGAAAACCCTAAGGTAAATGATGAATTTATCAAAGATAACTAAGGAACAAAATGAGGTAGCTTTATAATGTCAGCTGAAAGATGGAGGAAGAGGACAAAGATATCAAGTGAAGCAGAGGGTCTCTGCATTTGTTATCTGTTCTTGTGTTTCTCACACTCCCTTATGTACTAAATCTCTAATATATGTCCCACCGTCATGGAATATTTACAGGACCAGCCTATGGAGAAAGCAAAAGAACTACATCACCTCCCAGGCCTGATGTGATCTGGTCCCTGCAAACTCTACCATCATGTCTTTCCACTCCTATCCTCATTCTTTCAGCTCTAGCCACATGGGCTTTCTTTCAGTTCTTGACCTTTCTACATTAGTTCTTATTGCAAGGTCTTTGCACTGCCATTCTGTCTGAAATACTTTTCCCTTAGCTGAATCTTTCCATATAATTCAGGTCTCAGTTCAGTTTTAATCTCCAAGAGATTTTCCATCCCATTTAAATCAGTTCATGCCCCTCACTACCCCTAGGTCCATCTAACACATTACCTAAGTTTCCTTCAAAGCTCCTGTCGTTACCTGAAATTTCCTTCTTTATTATTTTGATTTTTCCCTTTCCATCTCCCCCACGGAACAAAAGCTCCACAGTGTCAAGGTCTCCTGTGTTTCATTCACTGCTGTACCCCCAACACCTAGAATAGTACTTGACACATAGTGAACAATGAAGGATTGGATAGATAAATGAGAAAGAGCAAAAGGACCCACAGTGGAACCACCCACAACAAAAAAGAACATTGGGTGAAAAGAAATAGTACTAGGGAGGAAAATTAGGATGAAGGGGAACAAAGAGTGGGGCCCAGGAATGAGAGATGTTTATGGTATACAATTCTGACTCCCATAAAAATAAGTTTCTTACAAGTATACCAAGCAGAGGAAATAGTAAGTGCAAAGAGGTTCTTTTTAAGTCACCGCACATGGCTTTTTTACTTTGTTTTACTTTGGTTTTACTTTCAGTGCGTGTGTTGGGGTATGGGACAGGTATGGGGGGCCTCTGTGTATTTCTTTTGGGGGAAAGCTTGGGTTTTCTCTTTCAGGCTGCAGGTGCTGCATCTTATTGGTGTTGCCAATAAAATCAATAGACAGGAACACCACCCATAGCAGCTCTGCAGCCCAGTGGTCCCTAACCTTGTTGACATCAGGAACCGGTTTTGTGAAAGCCCATTTCTCCATGGATGAGGTTGGGGTGTGGGGGGTGTGGGATGGTTTTGGGATGATTCAAGAGCATTACATTTATTGTGCATTTTATTTCTATTATTATTGCATTATAATATATAATGAAATAATTATACAATTCACTATAATGCAGAATCAATGGGAGCCCTGAGCTTGTTTTTCCGCAACTAGATGGTCCCATCTGGGGGTGATGGGAGACAGTGACACCTGAAGTGCATTGCTTATGTCCAGTCTACTCTGTAATCTCATTTTGGTTGCTGTCACTGCAGAAAAACCTGCTTCACAAAGATAAAATGTTGGAAATAGAAGCAGGCTTTTCAGTGCTGATCTGAAAGGAGGTGGAGCTCAGGCGGTAATGTGAACAATGGGGACTTGTAGATATTAATGAAGCTTTGCTTGCTTGCTTGCTTGCTCGCCTGCAGCTCACCTCCTGCCCAACAGGCCTGCCCAACAGGCCATGGACTGGTACTGGTTCATGGCTTAGGAGTTGGGGACCCCTGCTGTAACCTATTCTAGAACTTTTAGGTCAAGAGGAAGGAAAGAAAGTAAAGAAATGATCACTAAAGTGTACCAAGTTTATATTGGTGAGAAGTAAGATGATCTGGGCTATAGAGGTGGCCCCAAGTTGTTTTATCCAGAAGAATATGTGAGTCCTGGCATTTCTGTGACCCAGGGACCCATGGTCAAGGTTGCTTGTAGTCAGCAGCTCATACTTTTGAATGGCTTCCTTGGGACTCCACAACTATTGGGTGGGTGAGAGGAGAAAGGGGGCCATACTATTTGCCACATCAGAAAAATCCATCCATGGAGAAAGAAGAGAGGAGAGAACGACAGAAGTCTTCTCAAGAAGCCTCAGCAAAATGGGTGCTTTTATTTGTACTGACATGTCTACGCAAATACACTCAGTCACAAGAGGGAGCTTCTTAGGCCTGTTTATAATTTAAACTCTGAAAGGTGAGTGAGCCTATTAGAAACCTCCACCCTCCTGGTAACTCATGCCCCTTGATATGGGAAGATACCGTATCTTAGTTCTCCTCTAGCCCCTTGCTTAGGATTACACGAGAGACTTCAGCTTTGGTGTAAAGCTGTCAGCTATCCTAATCAAGGACAATACACAAAAATTAGACTCTAGGAATAAGGGACAAAATGGAGGCTCTAGAAGTAGGTGGGGATAAAAGGGCAGAACTGAGCCTTCATCTGCAGAAAATGTCCAAAGATGGAAGATCCTATTTAAGATAAATAGGGGAAGATGTCTTATGTGCAGGTGGAGAAATTGGACAAGGAGGATGGCATCCATTTTCCATAAGAAGTCAGGAAAGGGAATGTCTGCATGCAGTGGACAGCTGAATTAGAGCAGAGACATAAACCAGCAGTGATTCCCTATCTTGGGCCTGGCTGGCTTAGAGTGGTTCTCCTGTGATTGGTGAAAAAACTTTCACGAGGAGACCCAATAATTAATGCAACAAACTCTAATGAGTTCTAAGTTGGAGGTGGTTCAGTTCTCAAACTTGGGGATGGACAGGTTACAGGGACACGAGTAATGAAGGACGGGAATCTGAACATCCTAATAAGTAATCCAGTATCTCTGATCACTTTGGACATTGCTGGGGGATACATAACAGCTCACTATAACACCACAACACATATTTTTATCTGTTTGCTCCCCAAACTAACATGACAATGAGTTTTGCCATCTTAGCTTACAGAGACATTATTTAATTCAAGTTACAATTGGATTTTACAAAAGAGACTTTGCCCACATAGATATTTATAAAATTATTGTGGTTAAGAAAAAAGTACAGGGGCTGGAAGTCAGAAGAGCTATGTTCCCATTCTAGCTCTGTTGCTGTTCAGTTGTGTGAACACAGAGAAGCCATTTCACATCTCTGGGTCTCAATTTATTCATCTCTAGAGTGTAAGTGATCAATTCCTGTGTACTCGCTCAGTGTTCTGGAGTTGATCTCAAAGTAGAAGCTCACTGTGGGAATTTAAAAACAAACAGAGATGTAGAATCGAAACAAACTTGACAACTGCTTGAGCTTTCTAATATAATTATCTGTCTTCGTGAAGGGACTTGCTGGCCACTAGTCAGATACATATGTCAAAGAACATTTATTTGTAACTTTTGACAAAAGTGATTTTCAGACAGTAGTCTTAGAATACACTCAGGAGTCATCTCAGATCATTTCTAGTTTGAGTGAACACTTCTTATTTTTGGCTGGGTTGGAGGTGGAGCTAGATGAAAGCTAAGCAGCACATCCTTCAGAGATCACAATGAAAAGTCAGCCTTCATGCTAGCAGTGTTTGGTCTGGGATAGTAGCCACATGGGTGACAGACCTATGCCTTATCTCACACTTTAAACATCACTAATTTCTTTATTGAAAACATACTTGAGTTGTATATGCTTATTGCAAGGAGAGAAAAGAGCATTTGCTAGGTGTCCTCTATGGGCTAAACACTTGCTAGGTATTTCATATACATTCTGTTATTTAATCCTCAAGCAACTTTATCAGCTAGATATTACTGTCTTCATTTTATAGGTAAAGAAACTGAGACCTAGAGTGGTTATATGACTTGCACAAGGTCATGTCATTAGGACATGGCAGAGATCTGAAATAAAAGGTCATGTCTTCTGACTTCAGTCCTGGCTTTTTCTTCTATAACATCATGCTACCTAAAAGAAAAAGAAATGAGGGTGCACAGTCAGCCAGCAAAGCCTGCAAAGTTAGGGGAAAGGATGTACTACTAGTAAAGAGCTCACCCATTCTATATCATTCGGAAATGTACAATTTTCAAAGAATCAGAATATGATAGAAATATTCACTATTAAAGCACTACTCAACATAAGCAATCTGACTTTGATGATTTAGAAGGTTCTTCCAGAACTTGCTGTGCCTCAAAGTTCTCACTAGCAATATTGATTATCAGTGCACTATAGATATACAGAAAGAAAAATGCCAGGTAACAGAAAAGGCAGATCACCTGCCCCCAAGATGCTGGGCACTGCATGGCTTCTCTCAGTTTTTATTATACCAGGTCAAGGAAACAAATGGAATCTATCCACGTGGTCCTGCCTCCTTGGGCATATATTCTAAACATATATCCATTTTCATACCCAATGAGAAAAAACATCAATTCAAAAGGATCTCACCTTTCACCAAATTCTACCCTTAAAGTCATGAAAACAGTCACATCACTGGGCACAAGATTTTTGGCAGTCAAAAGCTCTATCACAAAGCAGAGCTTAAAAACAAGTGGAGAATATAACTCGTATCCAAATGCACCCTCAATGGGTGGATCAGACTGCATGAGGCAGTGTGGCTGTGTGGAGGGAGAAAGGTCCAGACCTGCGGCAAACTGCTGCTCCTGCCAGGGGGACCAAAGCCAGCCAAGGCTCTTAACTTATAGGTATTTCTCAGCTGTCCCAGTGTAGATACTCCTAGCAACAGTAAACAATGACATATCTGTAAGCAACCATGTCTAAATAAAGAGCTCAATATTTGAATCTTCAAGAAGTGACCAATTTCAGAAAGGCATTTTTGGCACCCTAGAGCAGACTGGGATGAAAGTTGTACCGGAGGCTGGAGAAGAGCCCAACGTGTTTCACGAGGTTAGGCTCTACCACATAGGCCCTCTCTCCCTTGGCCCTCAATAGCGAGTACAGTGCCATGTCCTTGCCAAAGCCCTTGTGGCAGTACACCTGGGACAGGTAGGTGAGGGTCCGGCGGGCTGCAGGGGCAGGAAAGAGCATGGCCGGGGTACAACACTGAGAGGCAGGAACCACGCTGTACAGGGAAGGACTCAGTCGCCGTAGTTCCAGGAAATAGTGCCGACCCACCAGTTCCACCAGACCCATGCTATACAGGGAGAAGAAGAGCATGATGGGCCAGCTAAAACCCGGGCGGCTGGCAAACCTCATGTATATCCAGGTTAGTAGGGGCCCCAGCAACATGCCCACACCAAGCCACTCCAGGATTCGCATGGGCTCTGGGTTGACATAGTGCTGAAGCCTCTCTGGGTGATAGAGCTTTAGATAAAGAGCATCTTTGAGATGTGGCTCAGAGAAGCGAGCCCGCAGAAGGTGCTCCAAGACTGGGAAGATCTGCTCTTCTGGAACAGCATCGTCTTCCACCATCAGGACGTAGTCTGGGTTGTAGGTCTGCAGGGATGACTCCAGGCAATAAACATAGTCCTGCTTCTCCTTTTCAAATGAGTTGGTTGAAGGGTCATCGCCATAATCATCCTCAGTGCCCTCATAGCGGTTGGCCACAGGGACATACTTGGAGAGCAGTTTGGCATCGAAATGGCTCACGCTACGTTCCACGTTGCAGAGGAAGAGTTGGTGCCCCTCACACTGGGGGCCGCACTGCTGAAGAAGCCGGTGGAACTGGGATACCACCTGCAAGACGTAGTGGAAGCCAGGTTGCCTGTCCACAGTGATGATGGTGATCACGAGCCAGGGCCGAGGGGTGGCTTGCCAGACAATGGGCACCGAGCCATTGGCGGAGGGAAGTTCTTCAAAGTAGTGGAGGGCAGCCTCACCCTCTTTCAAGCTTTGCTGCAGGAACTCTTGGCTCATTTGGTTCAGATGCCAATGGCGCAGATAGAAGTAAGAGTGAAGAAGCCGGTGACAGGCTAGGGGGGCCAGCAGGCCAAACGTCACCACCGTTAGGATGAAGAGTTGGACAGCAGTGCTGCCCCAGGAGAGTCGCCTCAGCCTCCGGAGGAGCATGGCAGCTGGAGAGGTTGAAGCACTCATGAGTTCAACTTTTGGTCACGTCTGGTCCCACGAATAAAGAACCATCCTGGAACTTGGGCTGGAATTATCACAAGCCAAACCTAAAGAGAGAGGAAGTAGAGGATGGTAAAGATAACTTAAAAAAAATCCAAGGACTGAACTCAGCACATATCAAACTAGAAATTCTAATTCAAGGTTGTGCATCTAACTAGGGACTTTACTTTCTGCAGTAAGCTGTTACTGGTTGTAGTCTGCTAATGATCTCTGGGTGCTCTTATTATTTCTACAAGTAACAAGATCTCAGTGCATCCAACCAAGTCTTCACACCTGAAAATATTTAGTTAGACTTACAACGTGCCAGAAGATGTCCAGGTAGGCTGGTAAGATCATTATTTCTATTCACCAGCTACATGGACATGGGTTTTTGAAATAGACACAAAAAAACAAGATTTGCCATAGAGAAAGTATATACATTAGAGTGAGTTCCAGCATAAGTGCACAGCAAATACTTGTTGATTAACTATGCATAGTAGTTTCTGAAAACTGTCTTTTCTGCACATTCCAAACATGAAAAGGAATACTTGGGAATCTAAAATGTCTTTGTTATTTAATGTCATCTTCCATTCAAATCTCCCTAAGCTTATGCAACTATAGTTAAAATTCATATTAATTTAATCTGTTTTATTTTTATAGAATTATCATGGGAACCAGTGAGAGGAAGTATCTCTCATATGCAAGTAAACTCAAGAGCCCCAGACTGTGAGAGGGAAGGAAACATCTGGAGGAAGAGCAAGAGTAGCATTTTAGTGAGGGAGGGAAGGGACAGGCAGAGGTGAAGAATGAAAGAATCAGCTGCCCCAGGCTGGTCCAGAAAGTAGTGTTCTATGACATGATGACTCAGTCCATAAGCCTGAGGTCAGGCTTCTGTTGGTGTGAATTCCAGCTCTGCTCCCGCTTGGTGAAAAGTCACCTCATCTCTTTACATCTTGGATTCCTCAGCTCTAAAATGCAATAATAATAATACCTGCTTCATAGAGTTACTGTGAATTTTAAATGTGTAAGGAAGCAAAAGAATGCAGAGTAAAAATGTCATTAAAATATAAATTCAAAAAATATTTTAGAAGTAGGTTTAGTGTTCTGACAGAAAAAAAGTTAAAAGAACAAAGCCAGTATAAAACCAGTAAGGTCAATGCAAAACTAAATGGTGTCTATAGTTCAGAAAGTAAACCTCTTGCCTCCAGAAGCATAATAAAGTCTGCACACATTTGGAAGAAAGCAGTCTAGCTCGTGAGTTATCACAAAGGAAGGATTCCCCAGGCACAATTAGAGGTTGCTGTGCTGCAGAGTCGGCCCGTGCTCTTACATTCATGTTCTTCCCTTGGACACACAGAAATACCTCATTTCCTAGCACACCTCCTTCCAGGTGGGGTCGTGAGCAAAGTGACAGATGAGACACCTGGGCCAAGATGATTGAGAATAGATGTGCCATTGCAACTTTCCTTTCCCCATTGGCCAGCTGAATGGAGAGCCTCCATGGATCTAGAAGAGGGTGGAGCCACCAGATAGCAGGAGTCTAAGTCCTTGAATAGCTACATGGAACAGAGGCCCTCAAACTGCCCACCTCCCGTACCTAGAGTGGACTGTGTTGTGAGCAATACATAAGCCACTTGTGTCCAGTTACTAATGATTTTTGGATTTACTTATTACAGTAGTTAGCCTACCATGCCCTCTGCAGTTGTGTAGAATACCAAACATCTATAGTACAATGACATGGTAATTTAAGGAAGTAGAGAAACAAGTTTCATTTCAGCAACAGAAGCAGATTGCAGTATGATGTCCCAGAGGTAAGACAGATTATCTAGCACTAGTAAGAGATCTGGATAGAATCCAAAGAGAGAAAAAAACAAGAAGAGGTTTGAAGAGTATGCAACCTCAGGTTTGCTGGTTTGTGAACTTCTAGGGTACTACAAACTGGTTGCTTTTTCCTCTGATCTGCTCAGGTCAATGGAATTAATAAATCATGTGGCTATACATCCACATGGCCTCACCAATTCCACATCACTACCAGTGGAAGCCATGTACTAGAACTGGGCTGAGCTCACACTCCTTTGGCCTTGGGGAAGGAGGCATTCAAGATTGTCTGCTCACACTACTTTCCCTGCCCTTCCTATTACCCAAAGAAGTTGGACATATTTAGAGGAAGAAGACACAGAGTCAACAAGATAAGGCAGACAGCTTGGAAAATGCCGGGCATAAAGTAAGCGCTGTCACTTACTATGATATGGCAGGTGGGACAGAAATGGAAGCACCTAATATTGACATAAAGAGGAACTTTGGTCCCTGGAAATTTTCCCTACTAGGGGCAATAAAATTACATCTTGCCGGGCTCGGTGACTCAGCCCGTAATCCCAGCACTTTGGGAGGCCGAGGTGAGTGGATTGCCTGAGCCCGCAGGTTCCAGACCCACTCGGGAAACTTGGTGAGACCTCATCTCTAGAATAAATCAAACATTAGCAGGGCGTGGTAGCGTGTGCCTGTAGTTCTGGCTACTTGGAAGGCTGAGGCAGAAGGATCGCCGGAACCCAGGCTACAGTGGCTGGGAGCTTGCCACTGCACTCCAGTCTGGGTGACTGAGTGAGACCCCAACTCAAGGGAAAAAAAAATCATTAACATCTCACCAGTCATCAAATAAATAATTTGATGCATATTAAAATGCATATTAAAACCACCCTTAGATACCACCTAATTCCAGTCAGGATAAATGCATATTAAAATAAATGCATATTAAATAAATAAATGCATATTAAAACCACCCTTAGATACCACCTAATTCCAGTCAGGATGGCCATCATCAATAACTCAAAAAACAACAGATGCTGGAGAGGACGTGGGGGAAAAAGAAGCAGTTCTACACTGTTGGTGGGAGTGTAAACTAGTACAATCTCTGTGGAAAACAGTTTGGCTATTCCTAAACGATCTAAAAATCAACCTTCCAAATGACCCTGCAACTCCCCTAATGGGAACTGAGTACCCGGAGGAACTCAAATCACTCCATGAAAAAGATACCTGCACACACATGTTTTTTGCAGCATTATTTACAATAGCAAAAACATGGAACCAACTTTGCTGCCCATTGGAAGAGGACTGTATTTTTAAAAATGTGGTACATATACACAATGGAATATTATGCAGCCACAAAGAAGGGCAAAATTATGACCTTCACAGCAACTTGGATGGACTTAGAGTCTATAATACTGAATGATGTATCACAGAAACAAAGAACTGAGTACCACATGTTCTCACTCAAAAGCAGACCTTGAACAATTATAATACTATAAGAAAGGGATTGACAGCAGTGGGAAACTGCCGGGGGAGGGACACACCTCATCAACAAGGGTACCTGCATAATGACCATTTGTATATCTGACCCTGAATTGTATCCCACATCTTCAAAATAAAACAAATTTAAAAAAAATATGGCCGTGAGACAGCTGTTCTCCTGATGATCAGAAAAGAAGAAGGATTCATTTCAGGGACACATCGTCCCTACCTACACTGATCAGCTCTTGCTTGGGGTGATCAAGAGCCCCAATACTTCATAACTTACAATAATAACATGCATTTCTTGTGCATGAGTCTGTGGATAGCTGTGGCTCAGCTGGGTTTACAGCTCCAGAATGAAGGTCAGAATCAGGTTGTTCCACATAACTCTCCCTCCATATCAAGCTGCAGAAGAAACAGCCATTTGGGGCATGCCCTTACGTTGTCTGGAAGCTGCACAAGAGGCTGAATCAAAACATGCAGGTGCATTTATATCCCTGTTTAAGTGAGCCACAGATCAAGTCCATTCACCTTCCATTGGCCAAAGTAATGGGGCTGGGAACTCTCACAGAGCAGGGGAGGTGGAAAGTGAAGATTTAATAGAAAGGAAAAGCAACAGGTCAATTTCGAAATCTTCAGGGAAAAAGAAAGCACCTAGCAATCTGCTCAGAGAGTATGGAAAACTTTTAGAATGCTAACAGGGCATAAAAACCAGCCCCTCCCACCCCCATTATTACACACTGTTGAGTCAGGAAAGGCTTTGGTAATGATCCCCAAGTCTCAGTGGTTTATAAAAACTAAGGTTTAATTCTTGCTCACGTTACTTGTCCATTATGGGTCAATTGTGCCTCTGTTCCATGTTGTCTGTGATCTAGGAACTGCCCCCCACTCTCAAATTTTAAAGCATTGCTGGTTTTGTGGCAGAGAGAAAAGAGAGATAGTGAACCACAAGCTGGCTCTCAAAGCCACTGCTCAAAAGTGACAGGTCATTTCCACCCACATTTCATTGACCAGAGCAAGTCATATAATAACTCCTGAGCTCAACAGAGCAGAGTTATGTAATTTTCCTACAAGAAGGGAGTGCCAAAACATACATGGCAAAGCCTAGAGTCAATGTTTGAGAAAATATATGCCTCTCCAGGAAGAGGCAGAAAATATTTTGAACAATAAAGCAATCTGTCCCACCACCTTGGGCCATAGGGGTTATGAAGAATAGGGGCTCTTTATCACCCCAATGATTAGATGACTGGCTTGCCAAAAAATCCAATCACATAGAGTTATGTAGGCATTTGAGAGTGTGTTCTTGTTTGCTTTTAAAATGTTTTCTTAAAGGATTTAACCAATGGCTGCACAGTAGGGTATGGTACCCAATGCTACTTATTTCTTTCACTTTACTAATCTATTTTAAGATAACTGGCTTAGGGGAACAGATGTAAAAACACAGGAGTTTTCACTGGTATTTTGGGGAAGGAGTTCTTTACTTCTAGCCTAATTATATGGGTGAGACAGAAGGAAGCCTATGTCTGTATTGTCGCTCTGATTGCCTTTTTTCAGAATTCCACCATAACCCATGATGTTGCAGGCTCCGACCTATGCTCCAGCAATGCTGTGGACTGACTGGTATCTGTCAGTTGGCCTAGTAACAACTGCACTCTACAGCCCTGATTCTACAGAACAATGTTTAATGAAATCTTATCTATGCCTTGCAAGTGTACTTTGAAACACACCCTTCGCTAAACAGAATTCTGCCTGTCACCACGTCTAAGGAATGGAGCTCAGGGAGACAGCAAAAGGACACAGGCACCAAGAAATGAACTAGGGCTTGGGTGAATAAATAGAACAACAACAGTTACGTTTTCGTGCAACTTCTGAAAATTAAACTAAAGGAGACAGGGTGTGGGACACACAACACCAGGCTGAGGGCCAGGGAATGAGTATTCAAGAATGATTCATTTCCCAAGTTCGCTCTCCTATATGAAAGCACCACCACTTTCTCTAGTACCTGGGTGCAGTACCTGGGTGCAAAAGACTAATAGGCTCTGGATTCTTACCTCCATTCAGTTACTTCCCAGTTACACCTCACAGGCTCTCTTATTATGCCTCTCTTTTCTCCGCCCCTTTCTCTTGCCATGCCTTCCTCCCTGCCATGCCCTAATTCCCTGTTATCACCTCCAGGACAGCCAATTGTAACAGGCTCCTAACAGAGCTTCAACATGCAGAATGAGCAACAGAAGCCAAAAGATCTGGGCTCACTCCTAGTCCCAACACTTGTTAATTAGATAAATCTGTATAAAGAAATCACTTACCTCTAAGGACCTACTTTGTTTCTCTGTAAAATAGAAAAATAAACGATATCTCATTTATAGAGGTATTGTAGAGATGAACAGAGACAGTGGCTGCTACAGTAGCCTCTTGTCAGGCATAAGACATTGTATAAATGATGGCAATATGTTACATGAACAGCATCTGCCTGATACTGTGAAGCATAGGTGGGAACATGCCACTATTTTCTATACAATTATTCAGTAAATCCCCAATGACTGCAAAATAAAGTCCAAATTCTGTGTCAAGATTCTTCACAATCCCGCAATCCCCCTACTGGGAATAATACCTGGAAGAACTCAGATCGCTTTATAAAAAAGATACCTGCACACGCATGTTTATCGCAGCATTGATCACAATAGCAAGAACATGTAACCAACTGTGCTACCCATCAAAAGAGGACTGGATAAAAAAAAATATACACTGTGTAATGGAGTATTACACAGCCATAAAGAAGAACAAAATATGAACTTCACAGCAACCTGGATGGAATTAGAGTCTATAATACTGAGCGATCTTTCACAGAAACAAAGAACTGAATATCACATGTTCTCACTCATAAGTGGACCTTGAACAACTACCATAATGCTATAAGAAAAGGACTGACTGTAGTAAGAAACTGCAGAGAGGGCGGGACGGGGAGGTGGGATTGACAATAGTGGAAATCTGCCTGTGGAAGAGGGGCACACTACATCAACAAGAGTTCTTGCACAGTGAATATTTGTATACCTAATCCTGAAATGTACCCTACAATCTTAAAATAAAAAATGTTTAAAAGTTAAAAAAAAAAAGATTCTTCACAATTCAGTTCTAACTATCCTCCCTGCTGCATTTCTCCTCCCCATGCGGGCTAATTCCACCATCAAGAATCAGAACTGAACTGAACTGAACTGAACTAAACTAAACTAAAATATCAGCTCAAAAGGCAACTGTTCTAAAAGCCACCCAGATCTCCCCAACCAGATTATTTTCTTTTTTCCCTCTCAGGTACAGGGGCCCTTTACATGAGCTTTTCCTGCAGGACATTCATTTGTCACTTTCTACTTTAGACTGTATTTCTAGTTGCCACTTATTAAGGCCATACTATATATTCCAGCGTTCTGCTAAATGCTTGCATCTACTTCTTCTGACCAAAACAGCAACTCTCAAATAGCAATGGAATTATTCCCACTTAGATGAAAAAAACTGATGCTACCAAGCTGAGAGCAGGACATTCAAACATAGAAGAAATTCCAAAGCCCATGTTGTCTGCTGCCTTCCATGACTTTATTTACAGCCCTTGAATTATGCCCCAATTGAACTTTTATATCTAAAATACATTCAGTCTGATTTATTTTTGGTATCACTCACAGACCCAGCACAAAACTCATAACATAGAGAAGTTCAGTGCTTGTTGAACAAATAAATGGCCTCGTTTGACCTCTATGAGCCTCAGTTCCTCAGCTATAACACTGAGAGACTCAAAGAGCCTGATCATATAATGTGCAGAAATCAATTTATTTGTAAATGTTTGTTGGGCACTTACATGCCAGGCACTATTCTAAGCATTTTGTCATTCAATCCTCAAAAAAGCTCTATAAGAATTACTACTATTTATAGTAGTAATTTTATACTTGAGAAAACTAAGGCACAATTAACCTGTACCCAAGGTTAATAAAGCTTTTAAGTGGAGTGGCAAAACTTGAACCCAGACAGACTGATCCCAGAACCCATGTTCTCAACCAATTTGCCCTACTGCTTCTGCACAGATTTAGAGCCCAAGAAAATCAGTTGAAAAACCATTTGAAGTGGCAACGAGCCTTCAAAACATAGTAATAGAATTAATATGTAAACATAATATATACAGCAGATATACATACATACATACACACAGACACACATAAATGCTTTCATATAATCAGACAATTACCAATTAATTCATGGACTAAAAGAACCCAGTCAAAATGGAAAGCATAACCAAAATACCTAAGAACAAATTTAAGAAATATGTAGAATATGCACACATACTACAGAATTCTACTGAAGGACATTTAAAAAGTCATTGGTAAATAGAGAAAAATAACATTTTCCCAGCTGGAAAGATTAGTAATAGAAAGAGGTTCCTTTCTCCACAATTACTCTCTATATCTAACATAATGTCAATTCAATTTACTTCTAGAGGGAGTGGCATTGTTCAACAAATGGGCACTTTCATATAAATTAGTACAATTATTGAAGGGAAAGTTGGGGAAATATCTATAAAAATTGTATTTGTGCATCCCTTTTGACATAGCAATCCTACTTCTAGGAATTTACCCTGCAGAAATGCCAACACATGCTACCAAAAGTGAGTAAGAAACGTGCACTGTCGTTTTGTTTGTAATAGGAAGAAAAAGAAAGAGGGGGAGGAGAATGGAGAAAAGGAGGGAGGAAGGAGGGAAGAGCTGCAGGCAAACGAAATGCCTAGCAACAGGGAACAGATTTTTAGGTAATCATAAAAGCGTATGCTACAGAGACATTAAAAAAGAAAGACAGACTTAAATATACTGACATAAAAGAAGTCTTAGCTAGGTCTCTGCTATAGAACGAATGCTTGTGCCCCCCCCCATTCATATTAGAAACCTTAATCCTCAATGTGATGATATTCAGAGATGGGGCCTTTGGGAAGTAATCAGGTCATGAGGGTGCAGCCCTCATGATGGATTAGTATCTTTAAAAGAAGAGATGGGAGCGATATCTCTTCCTCTCTCTGTTCTCTGCCATGTAAACCATGAAGAGGGCCCTCACCAGAACCTGACCATACAGGCACCCTGATCTTCAATTTCCAGCCTCCAAAATTGTGAGAAATAAATATTTCTGTTGTTTAAGCCACTTAGTCTGTGATCATCTGTTACAGCAGCTCAAGTAGACTAAGACATTTTCTAAGAGGAAAAATGCAAACGATATAAATGCAAATTGTAGAAAAATGTACATAGTTATGACCATTTTATTTTTAATGCAGAGCATAATTTAGTAAAAGAAAGATAAAAAGTATGGAAGATAGAGGCTTCCTGTTTTGCTTTGTACACTTATGCAAAGAGCATGCATTACTTTTATGATCAATATTAAACAAACACTGAATCCTGTGCTAGGCAGTGGGATTGTGGCAGTCAGGGAGCCTGTTAAGTCCATTTTTTGTTCCTCATTTAAAATGCTTTAGTTATGATGAATTAAATTACATATCTCCATCCGTGTGTGGACCTTGGCATCTGTCTATACACTGCAGTGCCAGCACCATGTTATTTTAATTATGAAAGCTTTAAAATAGGTTTTACTATCGAGTTAGGCAGATTCTCTCTCATGACCTAGCATCCTAATTTTCTTGGCTTTAAAGAAATCAACTTTATTGAGCTGTAGTTTAAATATGACAAAATGCACTGTTTAAATGTATATTTCATTAAGTTTTGTCAAATTTATACACCCATATAACCATTACAATTTTTTTAAAAACTGACCAAACTATCACAAAGACTATATGGAATTAGAATTAGTAAAAATAGCCACAAAACACTTGTTTTGGTGCAATATATTACTGGGAGAGAATTACTACTTTAATGTGCAATACAAAAAAGTGCTTAAAAAATCAAGAGAAAGATAGTTTGAAAAATGGGCAAAAAAATTTGCAGTCAATTCACCCACAGAACTGCAAAAGGCTAATACTACACAGAGGAAAAGGTGTTAAGTCCTATGTGTAAATTAAGACAAGATTCCAGTTTTTTGGTCCAAGTTATTGATTTAAAACTAAAAATGTGTGTATGTAGAGAACCTTTAAGAAGATATGTAGAAAATCTCAACCATCTAGAAGTTGAAGTTTCAAGTTATCTTTCTTTGTATTTTTCTACTTCCTAAATGTTTTCCAATAAGCTTATCCTTAAAACAGTTCTAGTAATTCTAATAATGTTAGGTGTTTGACACACATAGTTTTCTCACTTCATAAAGTACATGGTGCAGCGCATTCCTGAAATGCACCCATACAAACAAAAAAACAATGTTCCCTTCCAAGGTTTAGTTTTCTTCGGGAAATACACAGGTGTGCATACGGGCGCGCGCGCACACACACACACACACACACACACACACCTGCAGGTGTTGCTAATGGTCCGCATAGTGATATCATCATTGGAGCCGCCATGCGGTCCCCGGGGACAGAGCGTGGATCTAGCAGGGAGATCGGGTCACAACGACCCTGAAAGAGCTCACGCCCCAAGACACCGCGGGCGCAGTGCGGCACTGGCGAAGGTGGAGCACAAGGGCCACAAAAAGGGTGAGACACACCCAGGTCAACCTAATCCTCCCTCTTGAGAAGCAAATGGGCACGGAAAACCAGAGTCTGGGATCTAGTGTCTACCGCTGACCTTGGGCTCTAGCCTCAGTTTCCCCACCCGTAGGCTGAGGCTGGCCGTCTCCACTGCTGCTGCGCTGGTTCCCTTCGACCGGTCTCTCTAGGTGCTGGGAGGGATGCCTTCCTCTGCCCAGTCACCCTCCCCCAACCCCGGGATTGCATGGTCGCCCGCAGAAACCCAACACTGCTGCCGCGCTCTCGGCGAACCCAAGGTGTGGACGCGCCGAGGGTCCACGGTTCGCTGGCGGCCATTAGACTACAGGCCTTTTGGCGCTTCGGCCCTGCTAGGCTCGGCGGGGGTCTTACCCAGGCTCGCAGGCACCCTGCTCGCGCCTTTCTGTTGGCCTCGCAGCGCGGCTGGCCCGGGCAAGGAGTGAGGAGGGGTCCCCGCTGCGACACTCATTCATCCCTGCGCTGACACGCACCCTCGCCGCGAGGGGGACGCCCTTCGGGGTCCTAACAGTCCTCCAGCAGGAAACAGCCAGCGCCAACCGCAGGGCAGCAGCACAGCCAGCCTCCCCCGGGTACATGGTTGGGGACGCAGGCCCTCCGTGACGTCTCCCCAACCTCCCGCAGCTGCTCTCCGGGTGCCGGCTGCGGCCACCCCTAGTCCTCGTCCCCTCGCTCCGGTGTCTCTCCAGCGCTCCGACCCCTGTGCCAAAAAGGGCTGGGCGGATCGTGCGCAGCGGAAACCTACCCGGTGGGGACGATCATCTCGGTCCCCGGCGCACCTCCGGTGTCGCCGGAGGCTGGCTGGCTCATCCAGGCAGAGGCCCCATCGCCGGAGCTCGGAGAGTGGACGCGGCGCGGCTTGGGTGCGCTGCGAAGGCTCGCCTCCTCCCGCGGCGCAGCTCAGGCGCCGGACTCTCCTCGTTGCGGCAGGCCATGTGACCTGCGAGCTGCCGAGCGACCACGGCCCGAAGCTGGCTTGGGGAGAAAGGACGGCGAAAGGCGCCAACTGATGGGCAGCGAGGGAAAAGCAGGGGTCACCCCCAACTCCCGCAAGCAGGAAGCAAGCTTCTTTTGTGAGGGGGATAGAAGCAAGCATTGTGTTTCACCAGTTGGACGCGTATTTATTCACACCGATGAAACGATATCTCTCAATGCGTGTAAGAGCTTCATTCGAAAGCGATTACTTGGGTTCCTGAATGTTCCTCAGTGTTTTAAAAACCTATTTAAACACTACAATGGCCTTGAGAGAGAGAACACTGGAGGGATGAGAGAATATGCACCTTAGTGGAGAACAATACTTGAAGAGCAAAACAGGAAAAATATTCGGAATAATCCAGGGGAGGAAAAATGTGAGGTCAAAGCCACCGACATTCCACCTCGGCCTTTCTCTTCTTTCTAGAATTTTCTCCACAATTTTATCATCTTTCTCATTGCATCTAATTCTAGATCAGTTTGCCTGTCTAGGCCATGCGTTAGTAACTACGGCTTTCTGCCTGTTTTTGTGCTGCCCACAAGCTAAGAATGGTTTTTACAATATCAAATGGTTAAAAAGTTTTAAAAGAATATTTCGAGGTATGTGAAAATTATATGAAATTCAAGTTTTGGTGATCACAAATAAAGTTTTATTAGAACATGGCTATCATTTACATGTTGTCTATGGCTGCTATCATGCAAGAACAGCAGAGTTGGATAGTTGTGACAGAGACCTTATTGAGTACCTATTATAATGTGCTAGGCAATCTCTGCATCATCCAATCTGGTAGCCGCTAGCCACTAGCCACATAGAGAGCTATTTAAATTTAATTAATTAAATACAGTTAAAAATCAGTTCCTCAGTAGCTACTGTATTAGGTAATACACACACATATATATAACATTTACATTTTCACAGAAAGCTTTATTGAACAGTGCTTTTCTAGACACTAGGGATTCAGCTGCGAACAAAACCAAGTCCCTGCCTTTAGGGAACTTCCATTTGAGTGGACAATAGATAATAAACAAACAATAAATGCATAATATATCAGGTGTTGATAAATATTTTGACTAATAAAACCAAACACTTAACTAGCACTTTCTCAGAATGTCCTATGTATCCTCAATATATTAGTTATTAATCACTATGACAATTCCATGCAATAGGTAAGTTAAACAATTTAACCAAATGCAAACAACTAGAAAGAAGCACAGCCAAAATCCAAACCCATGAAATGGCTCCAGAATCCATTCCCTTAATCAACATACTATACTTCCTCTCAAAGCAAAATAAAAACAGAAAAAATAGAATAATAATAAAATAGCCGGGCTCGGTGGCTCAGCCTGTAATCCCGCGCTTTGGGAGGCTGAGGTGAGTGGATTGCCTGAGCCCGCGAGTTCGAGACCCGCCTGGGCAACTTGGCGAGACCTCATCTCTACAATAAACCGAAAACTAGCTGGGCGTGGTAGCGCGTGCCTGTAGTTCCAGCTACTCGGAAGGCTGAGGCGGAAGGATCGCCGGAGCCCAGCAGGCGAAGGCTGCGGTGGGCGGGAGCGGCCACTGCACTCCACTCAAGGCGAGAGTTAGACTCAAACTAAAAAAAAAAAAAAAAAAAAATTGGTAAGGAGCTAAAGACTAGTAGTGGGTACTATTTTAATGATTACAATACACATCCTAACATCTATACAAGTAGGGTATTTTATCAGTCAGCATTTGGCCAGAAATAACACACTCCAACAGGATTGCTGAGGAGAGTTTAATTTTTTTTTTTTTTTGAGTTGGAGTCTCACTCCGTCGCCCAGTCTGGAGTGCAGTGGCCGCTCCTGGCCACCGCAGCCTCTACCTGCTGGGCTCCAGCGATCCTTCCGCCTCAACCTCCCGGGTAGCCGGAACTACAGGCACGCACTACCACGCCCGGCTAATTTTTTTGATTTATTGTAGAGATGAGGTCTTGCCAAGTTGCCCAGGCGGGTCTCGAACCCGCGGGCTCAGGCAATCCACTCACCTCAGCCTCCCAAAGCGCGGGAATTACAGGCTGAGCCACCGAGCCCGGCGAGAGTTTAATTTTTTTAAAAATTGTTTCCAAAGGTGTGGGTGGGATTAAGGAAAATCAACAAGGCATGGTGCAGTACCCAGGGCTTGGAACAGCAGGGAACTGTTACTAATGCTAGGCTCGAAGGATAAAGATATTAGAACCACACACACACACACACACACAAATTTTTTAAAAGAGGCCATCCTATGGGACCAGTCACCCTTAATGGAATGTGGCAATGAACCAATGGTGACCCATCAGGCAGAGAGCCAGATAAATAAATAGCCTAACTTCACTCTCTTCCTGCCATCTTATCGCTTGCTAATGTCTCCCAGTGGATAAACCCAACCATAAACCCGAACACCACTCCCCCAAATTGCAGATGTACCACCTTTTCAAGTACATGGATCATTTCCCAAGATGGACTATATTCTGGGCCATTAATAATAATAATGTCACAGTTTATCAAGAGTAAACCCTCTTTCACTGCCTGCCTGCTTTAGATTGGTTTTCATTGCCTTTTTATATTTTATACAGATTTTATAAAAGCCATCTGCAGAAGAGTTTGACTTACCAATTCACTCTACCTTTACTGGAAACTGAAACTCTAACTAGTTAGGTATTTTGTAACCACTTCTGTTCTTCTCCATATGTCATGCAGGCAAAGGGATAGACAGATAATGATCTTAAGTAATGTATTTAATAGCTGATAAAATTACCAGCTACTAAATGTGTAGTAATTGACATTTTTTATTTGTCTGCTTCTCTTGTTCTTCTACAAACTCAGATTTCCCCCAAATTTATGATTTACTTTTGATTTATCCAAATTCACATTATAAGGGAGATTATAAACAATGAATACAAAACATTTAACATATTTGTGATGTATACATGATATTTTGTTGCATGTATAGAATGTATAATGATCAAGTCAGGGTATTCATCATCTTGAATATTTATCATTTCTATGTGTTGGGAACATTTCAAGTTCTCTCTTCTACCTACTAGAGTTTTCAAAAAATTAAAATTTTCATTTAGTGAAAGTGGAGATATCAAACTTTCACAGCATCACACTGAAAATTTTAGTATTTCAATGAATTTAATGACAAGTAGTTGGAGACATACTGAAACAGGCATAGCTATCAATGACTAGGAAGTAAAAGTTACTAAGAATGACAATAAAAATAGAACAGAGTTTCTATTAATACAATTTGAAGTAGACCATGTGACAAATAAATAGATAAATTCATATTTCTTCATTAACATTACAGTCTCCCATGGCTACTAATGCTTCTAGTATTTCTTTCTAGATATAATACAGTAATACAGTAGCTACTCAATACTCATCCATCCAATGAAAAAAAAAAGAAGCCAATTGTTTTTTTAAAGAAATCCTAATGGCCCATAAAATACAGTGAATGAACAATCTCTGGGGTGCTAGACTTATACATTTGAGACTAAAATAATGGCAAGTATTAATGATGCTGTTTGTTGAAAATAGAAGAGTCCTAAGTAATGGTAACAATGTTCAGTTGCTTTGAACCTTCCTTTATAAACTCTCAAAGAGGAGGATTATATTCTCAATTGTCTTCATCTTCTGGGTTCACTTTACTTTCAGAGGCAGGTAAGAAACTATTTACCTTCACAGGCTGGCAAGGCTGTGTCTGACGGGAAAGAAGAGAGGGAAATTATACCATTGTGTTGAGGGCGAGGGGAAAGCAGAGGGAGAGAGGAGTATTGCACAAAATTTTAAGAGTAGAATGCAAGTACTGCATCCACTGTGTCTCCTGTGGTCTTATGAGTCCTTGGTAAAAGCTCTCAAAATCACAAAAATGCTTGCTGCAATCATATTTCTGGTGAAATCTTTAGAAGGTCTGGCTCCATTTGCTGTTGACTCAAAACTGCATAGCTCACATGAGGATGATATTTGGGTTATATTACATATACAAGTATATTTTTAAATTTTTATTTAACTTAAGACTTCAAAGAAAAATACTTTCAAAAGTGTAAAGATTTCCCAAATTCTCTGAATGGTAACACTTTGTTTGCTTTATCTTTACATATACACATTATTTATATGTTAACCTAAATAACAAACAAAGATAGGCTCTCTAAAAGAAAAGATGTTTATTTGGAAATAGAACATTGCATGGGAATATGTATGCTATAGTAAACTATGAGTGTATTCAGGGAGGTAATGGAAGACAAAAGTTTGTTGTTTTTTTTTTTAAAGAGGAGGATTACATAAATATTTTGAAATAATTATCCTTGACTACTAAGATCAATAAGGGTGATGGCAGTTTGAGGTTGTACAGTTTCTGGGAAAATGTTCTTGTAGAAGTATTCTTTGTGTAAGGTTGTGATGACATTTGTACAAGATTGTGGTTTTTATAGAGTCATTTTTGTTCTCAGACACACAAGTGTGAGAACCCTCTCTTCATGGCCTTCCTCAGCACTATTTGTCAGTTTTTCTTAACACTAGTGACTTCATTTTGATTCTGAAAACTTTCACATTTCCTCCTTTTGATTAAGATCTTTTTCTGAAAGCATTGTCGATTAATTAATCATTTTGTAGTTGGATTTTAACGTCTCTTGATGCTGGGATGGAACTGTCCTGATTGTTGGTCTCTTTCCACGACAGGAGTGTTCGGCGACTACAAGTTATTGTCAAAATCCTTTTACTGACATGAGCAACAAGGGATGTTTGAAGGAGTGGCCTTGAGGTTAAGTCTACCTGGAGTCCATTATTAACTAAAATTTTGTTCGTTTTATACACTTTTGTTATCATCTTTAAATGTTGGGCCAGCATTGTTTTGTTAGGAGTTGTATTTTTGTAAAAATTTTAACAAGTAGCAAATACAAAGTTTAAAAGAAAAAACTGTAAAGTAAAATGAATAGTAATATGATGATTTTAGTTTATATGGTGGGTTTGAGCCATGAACTAGGCCTAAAGACAATGACCATAGAGAATTAGGTGAGTGAGACCTGTTTTAGCTGTGCAGCCTGTTTTTTATTTTGTATTTATGGGTCTCAACTTTTTTAGAGCAATTTATGTAGGTACAATTTGTAGTATTGGCAATAGTACAGACTTTCAAATTTAGCTAATGGATACTGAAGGATTTTTTAGGTTAAGTTTTGTTAAGTTACCAGCAAAAGCTATTGATAATGAAATTTTAAGTAAAATACATTCATATTTCAATTAAATATTTATGAAATTAATTTAATAACTAACATGAAATTAATATATGAAAAAGGTAGCATTAAGGAGGACAAAGCATCATTATGATGTGGGTCTTCTTTTGACATCTTGGCAAAAGCTGTTTAAAGTGTGAAAAACTTTAACTTTTCTTTTTGATTTGTAGTTTGAATGTATCTGGTCACAACATTGGGAAGGTGAGTGAGTTTTTTGTGTGGTCCATGTATCGAGTATGAGACTGGTTTCTTTTCTTCTTCTTTTTAAAATTTTTATTGAGTCAGAGTCTCAGTCTGTCGCCCAGGCTAGAGTACAGTGGCATGATCACGATCATCTTGGCTCACAGCAGCCTTGACCTCCTGGGCTCAGGCAATCATTGTTCATACATTGGTCCTATAGGAATTTTAGATTTAAAAACCATTTGAGGCTAGGAAGACAAATCAAGGCAGACTTTAGATTTTACTTATAGTCTTAAGGTTCTTGAGCCTGCCAGGAAGTGACAATTTTTATTTACTAATTTTAAGACTGGGAACTCTTGAAGTCAGACATTTTATGTGCATTTTAAGATATGACATTTCAGTTAAAGCCTTGGTAATATAGCAAAATGTTTTTAAATGTATTTTGCTGATAAAGAGAGAACAGATTTTTATTTAATCTATGTAAATATAAATAAGATTACTCCTGAATGGTTTTTAAATTTTTGAGGAATAAAGTAGGGAGAAAAAACAAATGCTTTTATTTAACAAGTAAACTATGTTAGTTCATTTTGCGTTGCTATAAAGGAATACCTGAGACTGTGTAGTTTATAAAGAAAAAAGATTTATTTGAATCATAGCTCTACAGACTGTACAAGAAACATAGTGCTGGCATATGCTACTGGTGAGGCCTCAGGAAGCTTACAATCATGGTGAAAGGGGACAGGGAGCTCAAGTATCTCATGGTCACAAGGAAGCAAGAGAAAGGAGAGAGGAACCAGGCTCTTTTAAACAACTAGCTCTTGTGTGAGCTAGTAGAATGAGAACTCACTCATTACCATGAGAATGTCATCAAGCCATTCATGAAGGATTTGCCCCCATGACCCAAATCCTTCCCATTAGGTCTCAACTCCAACATTGGGGATCATATTTCAATATGAGATTTGGAGGAGATAAATATCCAAACTATATCATATATTTTACCAAATTTTTGTAAAGTACAGATAGTTTATGGAAAAATTTTTCTTTTTTTTTGAGTTGGAGTCTCACTCTATCACCCAGGCTGGAGGGCAGTGGCATGTCTCAGCCAGTGCAGCCTCAACCTGCTGGGCTCTTGTGATCCTTCTGCCTCAGCCTTCCAAGTAGCCAGAACTACAGGCACATGCTACCACACCCGGCTAATTTTTGATTTCATTGTAGAGACGAGGTCTCGACAAGTAGCCCGGGTGGGTCTCGAACCCGTGAGCTCAGGCGATCCTCTCGCCTCGGCCTCCCATAGTGCTAGGATTACAGGCTAAGCCACCGAGCCCAGCCAAAAAATTTTTCTTGAATCTGTAAAATAAAACACGTAAGCAAAGAACAGTGTTTTAAATAAAAGTCATAAAAACATTATTTGTACCAGTTGTTTAATTTTGTATAATTAATTGTTTGATTAGTAGTTTTATGAACCTATTAGTTTTTTTTATTAGAGCTTTGGACATTTTTATTTAGTCTATTGATCTTAAAATTATCAGAAATCTATGTTTAGGAGTTCTTGTTGGAACCCATTTTTTTTCCACGAGAAGCAATTTTTGGCTATCACTTAATTACAAATGTTTTTAGAGAAGATTGTAAAACAATAACTGTGAATAACAAAAACTTAGAATAGTTATGGGTAAAATTTGATTAAAGTTTTCAACTGACTGGGAAATTCAGTTATTTTTATTTTATGTAACATTTTAAGATAGAAACTAGAATCATGACTGATGCTTTACACCAGGATCATTAGGCTTTTATAAATTTTGTGTAATTTTTAGATATTTAACTTAATAACATATTTATACAAATATAATTTTAGGAGATGGGACAAGATGGCAATGGACTTGTTGGAGTGTGAGAGTCTCTGCAAAAGCAAGTGTCAATAAAACCTGCATGAGTGGGTATGTGCCAATGGGTGAGTGAAAGTCCATCGGAGGAGAGACTTGGGTTCATGCGCCTTGGGCTCTCCTCTGGAGGTGACTACAACCCACCACTGCCCTGAGATTGGAGCCCCTGGCACTCAGGATCATCTGCCTTTCTTGGGGGGTCTCTTGAGAGGAGGCAGCAGAGAACAGCTGCTCCTCAGCACCTGATACCTGGCCCATGCCATCACCTGTGACAGCAGGCCAGGCACTAGCAGAAGGAACCATGGAAAAGGTGCAGTGAGGAAATCTGGAATGGAGTCCTGCCACCAGTGAGGAGACGCAGACTGCTGCCATCTGTGTTCAGACCTGTGTTGCCCTGCCCACTTCTGTCTAGCCTCCAACCTGAGACCTAGAGGCTATCTCCACACCCCATTGGGATCAACCGTCAGATTCAGAGAGAAAGATGCTTCTGCCCCGATGCTGGAATAGGCACAGACATATATCATCTGAGTGGGAGATTTGGCAGCAGCAACAACAGCAGACGAGTTGGGTGAGTCTGGATTTGATTCATCCTCCCACAAATGTCCGCAAGGCATCTCACCTACGCTGAGAGCAACCCTATCAGCCTGTGCTGAGAGTGTAAGGGATGGGTTGGAGACTGAAGCCACTCCCTAATGCAGCAGCAGCCAAAAGTGGTGGTAGCCAAAAGAGGCGGCAACCAAAAGTGGTAGCAGTGCTTGGGAAAGGAACCTGAAATTTCAGAAATGGTCACAGAGCGACAATTTTTCTTTCTTTCTTTCTTTGTTTATGCTTTCATACTTTCTTTGTTTCTGTTATTTAAAATTTTTTTTAGATTTTCTGTTTGTGTATGGGTATTTTTGAGGGTGAGTACATCAACAGAGTTTTTTTGTTTGCATGTTTTTGTTTCTTTTTTGTTTTTTTCTATCTTTTTTATTTGTTTATTTGTTAGTTAGAGTGCCTGTTTTTCCTCTTCTTCTCTTTCTTCAACTTCCTTTCATCCCCCTTCTTCCATTTTCCTTTTTCTTATCTCATTTTGCTTTCAGAGGCAAACATATACCCCCCACTGCATGGACAGATTGTGAGGCAGTGGGAAGTGGGTTCCAGGGGGCCTACACACCTGTCAGCAGATGCTGGCATCTGCAGATAGCTTCTGAGCCATAGCTCCCCCCTTAATCAAATCTCAAAACTGCAAAAAGAACAGCCCCACCCCTACTCCAGCTTCAAAATTGAATAAATCCAGAGGACATACATAAGGAAGAATAGGAGATTCAGCAAACAGAAGTAAAAGCTATCCACCCTATCACTGAACAACAGAATTAGAGAAGGGGTAAAAAGTGGGGAGGAAAATCTTCACAAATGAAGAAAAACTAATAGAAGAATACAGTTCTCATATGGACCCCTGGGAAGACAACAACTGGGAATACAGACTTCAGAACCCAAACAATGAAAAGCCTCCAGGACAACTGGTCTCAAACCCGAAACCCAGATATCAAGATATTAATAGAGAATAAATAGAAATGAAGAGAGACAAGAGGAAAAAAACAAAGGAGTTAATAACCGAAATGACAGCAATAAATAATACAGTGAATGAAATAAATAACAAACTAATAAGCATGAAAAGCAGAATTAACCAAGCAGAAGCATCTCAGAGCTTGAAGACAAAAATATACAACTAATCCAAACTGTTAAAAACACAGAAAATAAGCTTAATAAGACAAGATACAGCCCCCAAGAGATGAGCAATTATATCAATAGGCCAAATGTAAGATTAATTGGAGTCCCTGGGGCAGATAGAGACACAGAGATCACCCTGGAACAAAGATTCCATGAAATTATCCAAGAAGACTTCTCTGATCTCATTAGAGACATGGCCATTCAAACACAAGAGATTCAGAGAACCCCTACAAGATATCAAACGAGAAGATCAACTAATAGACACATAGTAATTTGCCTACACAAAGTAGGTATAAAAGAAAAAGTCCTAAAGGCAGCAAGAGAGAAAGGTCAGACTACCTACCAGGGAAGACCAATTAGAAGACTTCTCTACAGAAACAATTCAGGCTAGGAGAGACGGGAGTCCAATTTTCAAAGTTCTCAAAGATAAACCATTTCAACCAAGAACTACCTACCTAGCTAAGCTAAGTTTCATCAGTGATGGAGAGTTAAAATTCTTCCCAGACATTCAATCCCTAAGCATTCACACCACCTCCAGACCAGCTCTACAAGAAACTCTTAAGAAAGTATTAAACAGAAGAAAGAAAACAAAACAAAACAAAAACAAAAAACCAAAAAAAAAAGAACGTACAACCACACCCTTCCCAAGAATGCAAGAAAAAGACTAAAAACACAAATAAATCAACCACAAAATCAAAAGAAAGTCAACAAATAAACAAACAGCAGCAACAATAACAAACTCTATAAGTACCTCATGACAGGGATAAACTCTTACATCTCAATAATTAACCTGAATGTGAATGGACCAAATGCACCACTGAAAAGACATAGAAATGCAAATTAGATTAAAAAATCACAGTACACAAATATTTTGTCTCCTGGAGATTCATCTCACCAGAAAGGACACTCACAGACTCAGTAAGAGGATGGAAAACAAATTTTCCAGCTAATGGAACACAAAGAAAGCAGGAGTTGTGATCTTAATATCAGACAAAATACCCTTTAAGCTATCAAAAATTTAAAAGGATAATGAAGGTCACTACATAATGATAAAAGGTTTAATCCATCAACAAGAAATATCTATCCTAAACATTTATGCACCTAACATAGGAGCACCAGCTTTCATAAAGCAGCTCTTAGGTAAACTAAAAATGATATTGACTCTAATACTATCATAGATGGGGACTTAAATACCCCACTAACAATCCTAGTCAGATCATTGAGACAAAAATTCAACAAGAAGATTTAGACTCTCAACTTGATACTTGGACCAAATGAAATTAACAGATACCTATATAACACTTCACCCAACAACCATGGAATATATACCCTACTCATCACCACATGGAACGTACTCTAAGATGAACCATATGCTTGACCATAAGTCAAGCATAAACAAATTCCGTAAGATTGAAATACTGCCATGCACCTTCTCAGACCACAGTGGAATAAAAATAAATATCAACACAAATAAAATTCCCTCCAAACCCACAAAGACACGGACACTAAACAGCATGATGCTGAACAACTCCTGGGTCAACACGGAAATCAAAACAGAAATTTAAAAGATACCTGGAAATGAAAACTAGAAACATCTTACCAAAATTTCTGGGATGTCATGAAAACTGTACTAAGAGGGAAATTCATATCTCTATGAACACACATGAAGAAAAAGGAAAGATCACAAGTCAACAGCCTTACAAATCACCTAAGAAAGCTGGAAAAGCAAGATCACCAAAATCCTAACTTCAGCAGGATAATCCAGATCACCAAAATAAAAGCCCAAATGTGGTAGAAGACAACATATAATACAAAAAAATCAATGAAACAAAAAACTGGTTCTTTGAAAGGATGAATAAGATTGATGGATCCCTAGTTAGATTGGCCAAGAAAAAGAGAGAAAAAGCCCGAATAGACACAATCTGAAGTGCAAAAGATTGAGTCACAACTGACCCCAAATAAATACAAAAGAGTACCAGAGATTACTATGTACACTTGTATGGAAACAAACTTTAAAACCTAAAGGAAATGGAGGACTTACTGACATCACACAACCTCTCCAGGTTTAAACAAGAAAAAATTGAGACCTTAAATAGACCAATAACAACCCAAAAAATTGACTTTGTCATAAAACTACCACACACACACAAAAAAAGCCCTGGACCAGATGGCTTTCCAGCAGAATTCTACAAAATATACAAGGAGGAGCTGATACTAATCCTACAGAAAGTATTCCAGGCAATTGAGAAGGATGAAACTCTCCCCAAATCATTTTATGAAGCTAACACCATATTGATACCCAAAATGGGTAAAGATCTAAGAAAGAAAGAGAACTACAGTCCAATATCCTTGATGAACATAGATGCTAAAATTTTCAACAAGGTTCTAGCAAACCCTATCCAACAACACATCTCAAAAATCATCCACCATGATGAAGTAGGCTTCATCCTCAGGATGCAGGACTGGTTTAAAATCTGCAGGACCATAAATGTAATTAAATACATCAAGAGATATAAAAACAAGAACCATATAATTATATAATTATATGCAGAAAAAACTTTTATAAAATCCAGGATCCCTTCTTGATAAAACCCTTGAACACCTAGGCATAGATGGAACATACCTCAAATAATAAGAACCCTCTATGAGAAACCCACAGCCAACATACTGTTAAACAGAAATTGGAACCACTTCCCCTGAAAACTGGAACAAGACAAGCCTGCCCGCTCACCCCTCTTGTTCAACATAATATTGGAAGTCCTAGCTAGAGAAATCAGACAAGAGAAGGAATTCAGGGGTATACAAATAGGAAAAGAGGAAGTAAAGTTATCCCTTTTTGCAGACAACATGATTCTATACCTCAAAAACCCAAGAGAATCTGTCCAAAACCTCTTTGCACTGATAAAGGACTTTTGCAAAGTCTCAGAGTATACAATAAATGTGCAAAAGACAGTCATATTCCTATACACCAATAATAAACTAACAGAAAACCAAATAAAAAGCACAATCCCATTCACGATAGCTACACAAAAAATTAAATACTGTGGCATCTTTCTAATAAGAAAAGTAAAAGACCTTTACAATGAAAACTATAAAACACTGCTCAAAGAAATCAGAGATGACACAAACAAATGGAAAAATATTTCATGCTCATGGATTGGAAGATTCAACATTGTTAAGATGTCCATCCTACCCAAGGCAATTTAAAGATTTAATACAACACTCATTAAATTACCAGCATCATTCTTCTCAGACCTGGAAACGACAATACAGAAGTTCATATGGAAACATAAATGGCCACAGATAGCCACGACAATCTTCAGCAAAAGAAACAAAGTTGGAGGTATCACACTTTCAGACTTTAAACTTTATTAGGGGCTACAATAATCAAGATAGCCTGGTATTGGTACAAGAACAGACATATAGACCAAAGGAACAGGATAGAGATTCCGGAAGCAAAACCTCCATTTCTCAACCAACTCATCTTGACAAAACTTCCACCAACAACCACTGAGGATCAGAGAACCTATTCATTAAATGGTGCTGAGAAAACTGGCTGACCACCTGCAGAATATTAAAACAAGACCCCCACCTATCACCATATACAAAAATCAACTCTAAATGTTGAAAGTATTTGGGCGCTAATAACAACTCCACACCCACTGGGGACCAAGAGATTTATCAAAGTGGCGGCTACAGAGCTAGAGGGGTGGGGGGAGAGAGAGAGAGGGTTATGCAGGGAGGGGTTGTATTTATTAGTTTAGCGAAGGCAGGAAGAGGTCGTGCTAGCATCCTATTGGGTAGAGCAGAGGGGAAATAGGGCGGGCCGAGATTACTATTGGAGGGTATTACAAGGCTGATTTGTCATAGGAGGAGATTGTTGGCTAGCAAGTTTGAACTTTGCGTGCGCGAGAAATCATATGGGGGAAGCTGGAACTTAGGGCCTTTGTTGTTTCCATGTGGCCCGAGTGGTCGGCGCCATCTTGGGGGGGGGCTCTGACTGTTCCCTGTGCCCCTCATTCCCACCTTTTCTGTTTATTTGGGAGAGGGGCGTCGTTACTCTTTCTGGCTGCTTCCTGCTGGATGTGGATGTTGTGGGGTGCGGTGGGGGAAGGGCACAGAACCAGCCAGAACAGGGCCCAGAGATAGGCACTGAAGGTGAAGATTTTTGGGGGTGAGAGTTCTAGGAAAGTCCCTTGTAAATGGAGAATGGCGACTTGTTCCAGCCAGTCTTCCAGTGGGAACGAGGGCGGTAGTGACCAGCTGTCTTGGAGTAGACTGTGGAGGTAGGTAGAGAATCTGGAAGAGAGCATATGTAAAAGAAAAATTAGATGAAAGTTTTAGGTTGAATTTGGAGGGGTGGTGAGTCAGGACAGGTGAAGTTTTAGTGGTTGTTCTGGTATTTTAGAGCAGACATATCTGGAGGTGGGTGAGCAAGTACTGTTATGGGTGGGGTGAGAAGAAGGAGGAGTGGCAGGTTTAAGACGGGAGATGTGGATCCATGGGGTAACCTGACACTGGGCCGTGATAAGCTTTGCCACTGTGGGAGTGGATAAAATTATTTGAAGAGGTTCGGACCACTTGGGGTTTAGCTGGGTTTTAGTTTTGGGGTTGGAAAAACAGACCCATTGTGCTGGGACAAGTGAAGGTGGGATTTGGCCATCAGATGGAACGGGTAAAAGGAGGTTTTGATGTTCCCAAATATGGGACCGGATAAAGGACAAGAGAGGGTAGAGCATGTGGGTAGGGGCTAAGGGGGTTGAGGGTGGAATTCCCGGAGGGAGGGCTGGGCGGCCGTTCATAACTTGATATGGCGATAGGTGGGAGGGTTTTTTTGGGTGGACTCGTATGCGGAATAGAGCCAGTGGGAGGAGAGAGACCCAGTCCCGATGGAGTTCGAGGGATAATTTGGTGAGAGTGTCTTTGAGAGTGCGATTGGCTCACTCAACCTTCCCGGGCGACTGTGGGTGGTATGGGGTATGGAAATGCCAGTTAATGTGGAGGTCTGTTGTTAGGGATTGTACCACTCGTGAGGTAAATTCGGGTCCATTATGAGATTGGAGAGATAAAGGGACACCGAACCTAGGAATTATGTGATTAGCAAGGAT